>BGNK01004751.1:0-34242 GCA_003297005.1 Symbiodinium sp. clade A Y106 | reverse complement strand
CTCGAGGAGGCGGTACTCGGTGTTTTGTCAGGGTTTTAATTCCATAAATTCTATTAATTCCATGAATTCCACGACGGTTGCTAAGTTCGTGAATTCGGTGTGGCTGCGCATTTTACGCCGGGACCTTGGTTGAAAATATACAAGTTTTCCGTTCTTGTTGAAAGCTCTGTGCCTGCGACCTGTTCTAGCTTTAGCTGCTGATCCCGTGGTGAGGCTGGGCGGTGCGGTCTGAATTACAGCGGACCTGTCTATTAGGATCGGGAGTTGGGGGTAAAGGTCGTTGTTGGGCTCAGGAGGGGTGTGACACTGGAGCAGGAAACTTCTAGTGTAGGTAAAGTTCGGGATCAAAGCTTCGAGGCTTAGTTCTACCTTGGCTTGTACGACCGTACCTAGGGGTTGTAGCCTAAGGTGGTGTTGCCGTACTTAGAGTGCATAAGGGAATTACGGTTTCGCTGTTGGACCAAAGCAAAGCCCTGAACTTTATCCCCGGCGGTGTGGTCAAGGACTGCTGCGGGGGGAAAGAAAANCTGTTGGACCAAAGCAAAGCCCTGAACTTTATCCCCGGCGGTGTGGTCAAGGACTGCTGCGGGGGGAAAGAAAACTGACGTGCTACTCGCCACCCTCGCGCTGCTGGCGGGGTGTGGCATAAGCAAAAGAGAGCTCGCAAAAGAACCGAACGTCTCGGTCTGCAGATCACGCCACTCTGTGCTGTGGCGGTGTGGTCTGAAGAAGGCTGTCGAAAAAATCTGACCATCACACGTGGCAGGCGGTGTGGCAAAAGTTCGGGAGCCACGCCTTCACACTGTGCTCTTGTTCTTGCCGCCGGACTTGCCCTTGCTAGCCCCCTTTGGGGGGGAGCTCGGGGCCGCGCCGGCTGCGGAAGAAACGGCTTGGGAAGGCGGTGTGGGCACACCTCCCATGGGAGCATCTCCACCCGCATCGAGTTCCTCAGCTACTCGTGCGGGGACACCTCCAGGTTTTCCCTGATAGGTGGCCACATTAAAATCCCCTACGCATTCATCTGCCCGACCCATCTTGGTGCAATACTCGTCCCAACAGTAAGCTACTGCCTCCACGACTGGCGTTGTGATGTCGAAGGGGTATGGTCTGTAGTAGTTGTTGTGGATAAGCGCTGTGGACCAGTGGCGCTTTCCTTTGCCCGTGGCGATGCCTTTGCCGCCGACTCCAGCTTCGATCTTCGCCTTGGAAAAAGCCTCACGCTCTGCCTTGTCCAGCTCGTACTGTGCCCCCCAGATCACTTTGTTCCAGCAGTGCTCCCAGAGGGTGGCGTCCGTGGCCTCGACGTCCTCCGGTGTAGACTGTAGAACCTGCATAAGGGGCGGTGTGATCTCCAGGCGGCCTTTGAACTCACCGTGCTCCTCGAAGTAGTGCAGGCGGGCCCATGCGAGAGCATCCGGCTGAAAAGACCGCTCCTCGCTGGGGGCCATTATCGTGAGTGTCTTCCAGAGGATAGTGAAGGCCTTCCCGTGGAACTCCGAGTGTTCATTGAGGCAAGCCAGGATGACCCGCAATGGAGCTTCTAATTTTCGCTGCCATTGCGGGCTGCTCGGACTCACACGCACATGTTTGTTGGGGATGGCGGTGTGGTCGTCGGTGTAGATTGGCGTTCCTCCCGAGCCTCCGTATTTTTCCAGAAATGCACTTCTCATGTCGAAGCTCTTGAAGTGCAGCATGGTCATAGCGCTCCAGAAGCCATTGCCCTGCGGAACCGTAACTGGTTCCACCGCGAAGACATTGAACCACCGGTGTGGCTCGCCNTGCCCTGCGGAACCGTAACTGGTTCCACCGCGAAGACATTGAACCACCGGTGTGGCTCGCCGGCGTTGTGGTCTGACAGGTACCCCCTTCCTTCCAGAAAAGTGCGAATCTTGGGGACCAGCATGTACTCCCGCTGGGTGGGACTAAGCCCGTTCGGCCAGCCCGAAGTCACGAGCTGGGTGCCGGCAGCATGTTTTTGGAGCTGCCTGTTCTCGCTTGCCATCCAGCTGAGCTCCNCGCTGGGTGGGACTAAGCCCGTTCGGCCAGCCCGAAGTCACGAGCTGGGTGCCGGCAGCATGTTTTTGGAGCTGCCTGTTCTCGCTTGCCATCCAGCTGAGCTCCTCCTTTGCCTTAAAGACATCGTTGTGGATTTTGGTCAAGGCCGATTCCAGCTGCAAAACCAGATGGTAAAGCTCCGGCCGAATAACGGCCTTGTGGTAATTGCGGACGATGTTGAACACGTCGCGCGTNTTGTGGATTTTGGTCAAGGCCGATTCCAGCTGCAAAACCAGATGGTAAAGCTCCGGCCGAATAACGGCCTTGTGGTAATTGCGGACGATGTTGAACACGTCGCGCGTTGTGTTCACTGGCCTGCTCATCCACGCCTCCATCGCCTGCTGATCCTGGACCTGCACGCCAAAGGTACCAGCTGTAACCTGTGCCGCCGCCGAGTCCTCCAGCAACCACGGTTGCACCAGAGAGGGTGCGGTGTGGTCAAAGGCCGGGATCTCCTCCTGCGGTGTGGCAAGGCTTGAGGCCACCGGCGTTGGAGGCCCTCTCTTTCGGCGTCGTCTGAGGCTGGTCATGTATCTGACGTGACAGACGCTGCGCGGGTTGCCGACTATGGCCCGCTGCTCCTGAAAGGTGCGGACAGCGGGGTCCTCCATGATGCTGCGATCGGCCATCCAATCCTTTTAGGATAGGCGGTGTGGTCCTAGGTGACCTCAAATAAAAACACTTGCAACGTGCAATCACGCACCTGACAGCCGAAACGCCTCGAAATATTCCTAAATCAGAAAATCCGAGGCCCTAAACCCGAAATATTCCTAAATCCTGAACCCCAATAGTGCTCCAAAACAAGCCGACCTTGCGGGTCGGACAGGCCGAACGCCTCGTCGGTGATGCCGCCAAGGCGCAGGCGGCGCGGAATCCCGCGAACACGCCGCCTGCCGGAGTTTGCGGAATTTAGGGTTTAGGGTTTTAGGGCGAATAGGGTGTAGGGTATAGGGTATAGGGTTTAAGACCAAATCTCAGTGTTGTTAAAGCTTTTTTTGGGGCTTGACCCCCCCCCAACGAACACTCCCCCACGGCAGTGTTCCTGAAACATGTGTTTGGGAGTCTGCCCCAGGGTCTACGACGCCAAGCGGATCCTTGGCCGAACCGAGCAATGGTGCAAGTGGGAATTCAGGGTTAAGTGGCTGAAGGGTCGCACTGCTTTGGGCCTTGATGGTTTGGAGGTGCAGGCAGGGTTTACGGATGTATTGATAGCTGATAGCTTCAGGACCTTGCACTGCCGCGTAACGTCCCTTAGCGCCAGAGTCCAGAGTCCGAAGGCTGCCACGGCCATGCACGGGTCGTCATGGGCACCTGCTGCTCGTAGCATGAACCTCACATCATTGTTCGTCTTCAGACCTACAGGTTCCGTGTTGTTCAGCTGATCTGACTTGTACTCTACTCCGCCGCAACAGAAGGAAGGCAGAGCTGATCTGGGAGCCATCTTTCGATCTTTTGGCTTCTTGAAGCTCTAGACTCCCGGGACCCTGGGCCGCCCTACATTACAAGACCCTGCATGGCGGCTGCAGTTCGAGGCTTATCGGTCGGAAGTTCCAGGATGCACCGGTGCAAGCGGATATCAAGCACTGGCCTTTCAAGGTGGGAGCTCTGGCATCCGTGTCATCTGGCTTCTACTTTGGGCAGAACTTGTTTGGGGGGTTTCGGGGTTTAAGGCTTTCGGGTAATTAGCAACCTTAGGGCTTCGGGAGTCCAGGGCCCCGGTGAAAGTTTGTGCTGTATTGCTCTTTCGGGGCTTGACAGGCTCATCTGGGCGGATTTAAGTATTCAGGAAGATGGGGATGATTTCGGTAGTGGCTGAGAAAACACGAAGCATCTTCCGGATAGAGCAGGAAAGACTTGCGACTCTGGAAACCTCCATTCATTTTGTAGCGAAGGCTTGTGTTGTCTACTTCTAGCTCCTTGCATCGAAGCACAAGCCCATCCAATCACAGATTTCCGCACTAGTCGGCAACAGTCCAAGCAGCTGCAAAACCTATCTTGCAAACCCTATCTAAACCGTTCGACATTGCGGCATCCAGAGATTTGGGGATAGTTTGAGCTTCCCATCATGTTTATGCTTCTCAAACAAAGCACGCCCAGGGCTCAGGTTGGGGATTCGCCGCAGCAGTATGTGACGCTCGAAGTCATTCCAGCAAGTTCCTTGACATTCTCAAACATCTGAAATGGTTTTAGTTTTTTCAGACTCTTTTCGACCGTTTCGGAAGGGTCTGAAATCCCTGGTCAGATGCCTGTTGAAGAGACCCCCACAGCCTTGGCATTGATTCAGTAGCCCTGAACGAACAGTAACGCATTGCCATGCAGGTCGTGCGAGGGAAAGACGACAAGCCGCTGGTCGAGGCGGCAGTTTGCAGAGTCCAAGCTTTGTGATTCCAGTCCAAGGTCGGTAAAGGCAAACCCTTCTGACACTCCTAGCGGGCATTCGGCATGGCATCTCATTGCCAAGATCCCACTAGTCTCCAAATGGCCGCCATGCTTGGACGAAGCCGTCGGAGAGGGGCTTCAAAGAGGTGCTGGATCACTCGATTCCTAAACTCGAGAACCTTTCAGAAGGCAGGCTGTCACTCGGTTTGCGGTCCGGCGCTCCGCTCGAAGCAGGGCCCTCTTGAGAGTTGGGTGCTTTCTACTTCTGTCCTCGTCGGTTTTTATCGCTGTTGCCTCTTGCAGCCCGAGTCGAAGCCAAAGAAAAAGCCGAAAAGGAACTACGGATGGACTTGTCAGGGATGGCATTTCTCAGAGGACGTTTGGACAAGCTTACAACTACGGGGAAGCCACGCCAAGGTTTGGCTGATGATGACGATGATGATGTTGATGATGATCTTGTCGTAGTCGCCATTGTCATGGTCGTGGTGCGAATTTTCTCTCGGACTACGCATCCAGTGCAGGTGCAATTCCAGGGCAAGACCAAGCAGTTCCATCCGGAGGAGATCTCAGCACGGCAGCCAAGCATTTCACCGAAGCTCTCATCGCAACAGCTTGACACTAGACCCCCGCAACCTAGAAAAGTTGATGCCCCGAGCAGCTTAGCAGGACTTTATATTCTTGGTGTTCCTTGGTTTAGTTGTAAGACTACGCGGGGTTGACAATGAAGAAAGCACGTGAAGACAAAGCATGCTAGGAGATACCGGGTACAGATGCCTTGAGGCAAGTCCTCCTTGCGGAGTGTAGTTGAGAGTTGAGGCCATCGTCCTCCAAAAGATGAAGGAGACAGCCGAGGCTGTAGCACTGTAGCAGTGGAGCGAGAGTTACGACGGAAGTTGCTGCCAGTGCATGTGGCAAGGAAGCGAAGCGGCGAAGCGTTGTCTTGTTGCTGACAGTTTGTTCGCCAAGTGGTGTTGTCAGGGTAAACATATGGGTTGAATTCACCGCTTCGCAAATGCTGACGGCTGACGGCTCTCACAGGATTCGTTTGCTTGTCCTATGGTGCAAACGCGGCAGCTTGAATTACGCTTTTGCTATCGGTTGGAAAGGGGCAAGCTCGAGGGGTCGCCTATGGTGACGATTTTCGTACCGCACGCACAGGCTCTAAGAGGGATCCTCGGGCCCAGGGGGAATCACCCAGCAGGTTTCAAAAAATGCAGTGGCGAAGCTTAGAGTTCCATAGCTGCTGCAGGACGCAGAGTGAAGTACTTCCACGGCCGTTGCAATGTCATTCTTCCCCTTTCCCTGTCCTGCAGGCCTACTTGGGCCATCCTGTCACCGACGCCGTTGTCACAGTCCTCTCGCCGGCACTTCATGTGCGTGGGGGCTTCGTACCCCATGAAGGGTACCTCAAAACCAGAGGATTTGTTTGAGGGTCCGCTACTTTCTGAACTCCCGTATGGTCTGCACGGGTCTCTGCGTGGCAACAGCAAGACTCAGCAAGACCACGACTCTTCCGACAAGCTCCAGGGGTTCATCAGCCAAAAGGCACATGTCTGTTCCAGTACCGTCCCACAAGCGCACCGAGGTGCCGGCGTACTTCAACGATTCCCAGAGGCTCCGCTTAGGAGGAGGAAATTCTTTCAGGAGTCGTTTGGAAGTGGCCACCAGTCTTTGCTTTTTTTTCGTTTGGCGCTCAGGAAACAGAAGACCCATGTGGCTGTTGGCCCAGAGCTTCGGGTTCAACATGGCCCCAAACCCTGAAGCATGAGTCAAACCGCAGTGGAGTCCGATGCGCTGCGCTTCCCGGACTGACTCGAGGTTGTCTAAGTTGAGGCCAAGTCCCCTGAAGCCGAAGCACTGAGACTCTGAGAGATCCCACATCCCTGGGGGGCGGAGTTTCAGAAAACTCTCAACTCTCATTCCGAGAGGCAAGCGACGAAGGATGCTGGGGCCATTTGCGGCCTCAACGTGCTGAGGCTGTTCACGGTTTGCAGCGCTTCGGATTTCGGTTTCTGGTCAGGCTCGGGTTTACTTTCAGGGCCCCCAAACCCAACTTTCAGGACCCCGACGCCCAAGCAACGTATTATGTCGTCGAACTCCGAATGCCTAAATTTCGGACCTTAAACCCCAGAAGCACCGGAGGATAATCAACGAGCCCACGGCAGCAGCATTGGCTTACGGCCACGAGCTTGGCTTTAATTGATTGTGGTGGCACTCTGAAGACTTCTAATGGCGCCTGGGGTTGTTTGCATGGTAGTTAGATTAGGTACGTGAATAGAGTCAGAAGAAGATGGGAGTTTCCGAATATACTTGAGCCTAATATAGTACCCTAAGTAGTAGGATCCTTATTATACGGACCCCAAAATAAGGTACCCCTAATTTTCGGAAACTCCCAGATGTGTTTTCGGTTGTGGAAATTGCGGCAGAGCCACGCCAAGGAGCTGTAGAAGCAGCGGCATCACCAGTCGCGGGAGTAGTGCAAGCAGCAGCATCAGTGGCAATACTGCTAGTGGTACAACATAGATTATGGAGCATAGCTTGTATAATGTATAAGATGGAGTACATGATGTATATATATATATATATACATACACATCACACATACATACCAGACCATATGAGACCAGGCCAGACCAAACTCTACACTATAATACATTACATTACAATATTACATTACACTACATACATAATTACATACATAGCCATGTATACATGTCTCTACGTCTTTATGTATGTACGCATGCATGGATGGATGGATGCAGGTAGGTAGGTAGGTATGTATAAATGTCTAAGGCTTAGACTCCAGAGAGCGGAGCGCCCGCAATGCCCGGATCTCGGTTGCGGGTTTTGAGGCTTGGGATCTAGCTCTGGGTTAGGATTCGTTGCTGTCCGTAAGCCCAGGAACCCAACCCTGAGACCGGGATTTCCATTCAGACTGTGTGTGTGTGTGTGGGGGGGNGGGGGGGGCGGGGGTCAAACTTTAATTTTTGGGGTGGCTTGCTTTCAGGTTGGTATTTTCGTTGCTTTGTGGCGTGGCGCTTTGGCTTTCAGTGCTTCGAAGATGATGGAAATTCATTCCCAGGTTGTTGGGTATTGCGGGCAATGTGTGTTCAGGAGCTGAGCGCTGTCCAATCGATATGGCGTTACGGGTCTTTGGGTTCAGGTGTAAAGTGTTGGGATCTAAAGCTGGTTTAGGGGGGGCTTCTTCAGGATAGCATGACGTGGTCACGTGATGACAAGCTCTGTCGAAGTCAGTTGCCAGGAAGACTGCGAGTTTGCCAGGTAAAGGTGTCACGAGAACAGCTGGGGTGAGGTTGGATATCACCAGTTTCCAAGACAGTCTATTGCAAAAGGTTGCAAGTAGCCCATCCCTCTGAGCTTGGACCCTTCCTTTGCGGCCTACCTCTGCCCGAAAACTGAAGCCTCAACCCGAATTCCAAAACCAGGTTCTGGTGTACGACATGGGAGGCGGAACGTTTGATGTCTCACTCCTCGAAATCGAGGTGGAGCCGGGGTGCATTTCAATGTTTCCCTAAACTCAACACCCCTGGCTCGGTGGCTCCTGCCCCCAAGTCTCAAGAACACCAGAATGTAAGATGCGCAGTCATCAACAGTGTACGCCTTCGGGGAGGATTAACTCCGAAGTAGTGAGCGAGGTCCCTCTTCAATTCCTTGGGCCTGAGAAAAGACACTTCCTCATTCCGAAGGGTTTAGGAAGCCGAGCCTGGGGTTTTATAGGGTTTAGGGCTGAGGGCATCTCCAAACGGTTTACGAAACTTTTCCGCTTCTTTTGCCAAGTGCTCTTGCAGCGACTGGCTAAATCATCGAAAGTGTTGTGAGGTTCCTCACATGACAAAGGCCGTAAACCTGTAGAGGTGTCCTGCTAAGGCTCCTTAACCAAAGCTTGGCATGTGATGCCCCCTTGAGATCTACGAGCCGAAGCCTCGAAGACCTGTTAAGGGCCTTTAGGGTGCTGTTTTGATTTTGTTGGCATGGGGTTGAGGGCTGAACGGGGGGAAGGGGAAGTCTTTCAAAGCAAGTCTTGTCTCTATGCTCCCGAAGGACGGCGTCTTCGAGGTCAAGGCCACTGCCGGTGACACTCACCTCGGTGGCGAGGACACTGCGACGGTGCTGGTTCGTGCACTCATCACCACGGCCGTGCTAATGATGGCTGTCGCACGTAGTACACGAGCCGGTGACTGCTCAACGGATCAAGCTGATGTGCTCTCGCTGCTAGGACTTCAGCAATCGCCTTCTGGAGCACTGCATCAAGGAGCCCAGCTTTGCATTCAGGAGTCGGAGAAGCATCGATGCTCGCAGCGCCCAAAAACTAAGAGCAGTTTGGCTTTCTTTATTTTTTGTTCAAGTTTAAAGCGTTTGGTAGGATTTCCCTGGCTTTCTGTATCCTACGTGAGCTTTTCTTGAGGATGCCCTGCAACAGCCTAGTGGCCGCAAGATTTCAACTGAAATCACAGTGAAGTTTCCTAGCTAAGCCACTGAGACCCTTGGGTCGAAAACCCCTTGGACAAATGGTATTCCTTGGCCCTTGCACCCTCAACCGCAAACGTGAAGAAGTCGAGATCCCGGTGCTTTTTTAGCGCCAGAATGGTCAACCAATCGCCAGAGGAGTTCGAAAAGAAGAACCGTGGAAAGGCCCTGGCAGAGTTGTGCTTTGCAGGGTTTGAGGTTTCGGTGAGCCGCAGGGGCATCAACTACATGTCTTGCTTCTGGGATAGCTTTTTTCACGGCCGGTGATAGCTCCGAAATCCAAGAAGCTTAGGCTCGGCCGACTGCGCCTCAACGGTGTTACAACACATACGCACGTACACGCACGTGTACATATCTGTATATATATACACATACACACACACAAACATACTTGATCACCGTTTGCACGGGCAAGTGCTGCAGCAAATCATGTGCAGATTCCGAATTGTGCATGCAGAAGCAAAAACGGCGGATATGAATGCCAAAGGAGGTCCGTAAAAATCAACGGGCCCTTCGGCGACTTCAAGCCGAGTGTGACGCAGCCGGAGTCTAAGACAGCTTTTCAGAGTTTTCAGATTTGCCCTTATGACCCTGCGGGCCGTATTGGGCTTTGGTGTTTAGGGCGTGTGACGGGCCAAGTGTATTGCAGCACGATTCGGGTTTCCGTGGCATGGCTTGTAGGTTAACCGCTCAGAATCGAGGGTGGAAGCGAAGGTTTTCTCGTCTGCAGGAGCACTTAGTACCAACGGCTGTTGCTGTCAGTGCATTCGCTTAGCAAGCCTCAAGACGATGCGTGTCATATGACGAGAACGCCATCGGATGGCTCTTACAAGGGTTGCCCCGGCCTGACGCCCTGACGGAAGTTGACTCGCCCGGCCCCGGCACGCCGAAGCTGACATGTCCCAGAGGCCGTGGATACTGGCAAGACCCCGAGCTCCTCTTGTCTCCAGTCCCGAAACAATCGGCTTCGTCTGGAACAAGCCCTTAAGCCCTTAAGCTTCAGTTGGCTACAGCGACCTTCGCAATTGCCGAGGCCTGAACCCTAAACAACCTCAGCGCTGTTCCGAAGACCACGGCGAGATTGGTTTAGTCCGCTTTGGAGCCAAGGGAACGCCCCCCCCCGCCCCCCGCGCTCAGGCCAAGAGGACGCTCTCCTCATCCGCACAGGCATCCATCGAGGCTCCGGCGGGCCGGTTGTGACGTTGAATCTTCTGTTTTTCTAGACGGTTTTCAAAGTGCAACTCCTGCGCATGCCAAAAGAATGATCTTGCAATCTGAGACCTCCTGCTGACATCACGCAGCCTAGATCAGAACTTCACATCCAACCGCCTACCTGAGGTTTTTGGGGTGCCCAACTCCCACAACGCATGGGAATCTAGATGCAAACGCTCCTGCCTCAAAGCCTTTCGGAGCCTTACACCGTACTCCTTGTCATCGCGGAGGTCGATTCCCTCTTGGACGGGCTGGACTTCTCCCTGGCAGTGAGCCGGGCGAAGTTCGAGGAAATTCCGTTGGCTGTCTTTAGTTTCGGTCGTCGAGGGTAGTGCAGGATTGTGAACTCCAGGGTTTCAGCTTGGGCTTCGGGACGTCCAGGAAGTCCCGACTCGTCGTGAAATCGCAGTCATGTTGCTTTTGTCATTGTGGTCCCGATGAGTGTGCGCACGGCTCCCAAGGAATAATGTTTAGTAGACGTTTGGGCCTCCTCTTGAGGATACTAGTCACACCCGACTTCATATCCTGGAAGGAGTTGAACCAAGACCTGTTCAAGCGGTCGATGGATTCGGTGGAGAAGGTGAGGCGGTGAGGAGCAAACCCGCTGGGGTTGACTCTGGGTTGGTGCCTAAAGCACTTTGTGCGACGCACGGGAGCTTTCGAGACAGAAACGCATACAGCATTCGATAGCCGAGTATAGTGTGGTATAGTATCGTCTAGTAATCTAGTATAGTATGGTCTGGTCTTGTTTAAGGATATTGTAGCATAATCTAGTTGATTCTATTCTTCCTGCAAACGACGAGGTGCTCAGCGATGCAAAAGTCGATCGGAAAGCGATTGACGAGGCGAAGCTGCGGGCCCAACGATCGCACAATATACCAGAATATACTATGATGTGCTACAATATGCCATACTAGACCGCAAGAAACTACAATACACAATAACAAAATACCATAGTATACTATCATATACAATGATAGATTTAGTATGACGTACTGTAAAAGCCTCTAGCCGCATATCCTGAACGCCAAAGACGAACTCCTGAAGCTTCACCTGATAGGTCTTCAATTTGGGGATTTGGTGTTCCATGCGTCTGGCGGGGTGATCCTGAAAGATTGGCTGAGGGGCGTTACCCTGAGAGTTCAGACTTCCGCTTCCAGGCTTTTTCTCGCGGTTGGCATGTGGGACGGTATTCGAAGGCTGCCATCCCGATGTCGAGTTCAGAAGCAAGATCCAACAACCGGGCCAGAAGCATCAGCGTCGTCATGGCAGCGTGTTTGGGGCAAGTCTAGGTAATAAGCTGTAGTGCAGCGAAGCTAGCCTGATAGCAACATCCTCGAATCGTGGTGCAGGTAGTGCTGATCGGGGGCTCCACCAGGATACCGTACGTCCAGAAGCTCATCGAGGACTCCAATGCTTTCATTTTCTGTAGACTACCGGTCGGTTCAGGTAAGGGTTACTGTATGGATCTGGTTGCCACATGGGTGTTTGCCCGAAGGAATACTTCAGGAAAGAGCCCTGCCGTTCGATCAACGCGGACGAGGTGCAGGGCTCCCTCTTCATGGTAGGGCTGGCTCAGGGTGTACGGGATGTTTCCTCAGACTTCCCGGGAGTCCGCTGAACGGCCCACACCAGGGCCCAGGTTTGTGGAGGAAAGCCGTACGTGGCAAACAGGAAAGTCCGTGCAGTAGGCGCTTCGGAGTTGAAGTCTCGGGACAGTGGGTCGGTCCAAGTTCGGCAGGGTTAGTCTTTTGCCAAGTTCGGCTCAGTCTTGTTCCGAGAGCCTTGTACTGAGAGAGCTTTCGAGGGCTACGGTTTCGGGCGTTGCCAAAGGCAGTCGCCTACGGTGCCGCCGTGCAAGCAGCGGTTCTGAGCGGCGTCAAGGCTGAAGCAGGGACTCATGTCACAGGCTTTGGCTCCGGGTTTCAGAATGGAGTGTCGACTTGGCAGTTTATGCTTGAGAACATGCGATTGACCGGCCAAAGCCTCCGTGTTTGACCTCGACAGGGTCCCGAGTCCCGATGGCTTGGTTAGGATTGGGTGTTTGTTCCAACACGTGCAAGCTGAACGGCGCGCTTGCCCTAACAGAAGTTCCAAGTGCATCTCCCGTATGCAGCTGTGGACTGCAGCCGCCTTGCACTTTATGTTGTGGTTTCCTTTCAGCGTAGCCTAAGGACAGGGTGTAGGTGTAGTGCTTGTCTTCGTGGGGCTGTAAGCTCTGGCTATGTTTAGTCGGGGACCTGTCTTCTCCATTGGCCAGGGGAAAGATTCCCCGCTGAAAGACCTCGTGCTGCTGGATGTGACGCCTCTTTCCCTGGGCCTCGACGCCTGGCCTGACAAACAGAACATGTCCTTTCCCCTCATTGCCCTCGGTACGGTGCATTGAGCATGGTCCAACCGAGCATTACATCAGCTCCTGCGTAAGCAGGGTCCTTTGAAGCGGTGAAGTTTTGGATTCGCCGCAGCTCATGCGGCCGCTCTTGCGGCACCTGCAACACGAAATCTATCAGGAAGGGGGCAAGGGTCGAAGTCTAAATGACGTTACTGACGGCGAACACGGCTGGCGGCTAGCGGTTGCGTTAAAACGGTTGCGGCGAACGAGAGGAGACAGTTCGAGATACTTAATACTAAATAGATCCGATTGCTAATGGCATCATTGCCCGGTTGGTTTGGTCACCCTTGAAGTCTGTGTTTTGGAGTCGTGGGTCTGTGGTGAGCTTCGCTGACATCAGCAAAATGGCTACTGTCAATGCCTTCGAGCCTGAGTCCACTGCCCCGGCAGTCCACAGCGAACCCTTTCAAATAGCCCAGGAAACTGCGGGTGGAGTGATGACAAGGCTCTTCCGTTTGCGGCTTCCGATTGCTAAGGACGATCTCATGAGTTGATTGAAGATTTGCATGACCTCCAGGGACTAGGCCTACCTAGACTTCCCAGAGATGAGGAACGCCCAGAAGGCCATGAGGCTCTTCCATCTGAGGTATGGAGCTGACAGCAGCTTGATGATACTTTAGACGTGAGATCTCGAGAATCCCGAGGCCCTGCCCACACATGCCTAGCCCGTCTTCTCCGAGCGAAGTTATGATGCACCAACAGAGTGATTCTCGAAGCTCAAGGCTTCGAGTGAGAACCACCCAAAAGCTGTTGGCTTTAGTTTATTGGTCAAGCTCCCCAAAGCCGGTTCTCCCAAAACTGCTCCAGTGCGCCAGGCTCATTGAGAGGAACTCCACCATACCCACCAACAAGAAGCAGGTGCCTGGCGCTAGAGTTTAGGGTAGGCTTACTGGACCTAATGCTGTATGTAGCCGCCTGACGAGTGCGAACCGTTTTGGTCCGCCTGCTAAATACAATGACATACCTCGGACCCGAGATACCTCGCCAGGCCTTGATGTAGCTCATGTGGGACGGAAGAAGATGCTGAGACTACTTTTCGGCATCATGTCCCTGTCTGGCACAGGTCTTTTCAACCTACTCCGATAACCAGACAGCCGTGACCATCCAGGTGCCTTCGGAAACTCTCCCGGCCCTTTCACTCCAGCTGTCACGTGAGGGTGGGCTGGCCGAAGCGGTTCCGTGCAAAACCCTTTGCATTGTTTGCAGGTGACTTTATAGCGATTCAGATTTAGTGTGCAACAACAGCTTTCGAAGCAGCAGACACCTTGAGTAGTCCATGATCTTCGCAGGTTGTCGATGTCACGGTTTTCCTCGGGTTGCTGCATACAGTCTCAATCATGCCGTCAACCTCTCTCTGATCCGGCTGTATCTTACAGTAGCTTCCAAGTTGAAGATGAAGGAGCATGCCTAGAAATGGCAGCCTAGAATGTAAACTTCGAGCAAAACCGGACTCTCACCCCATTTATAGACGTCAGGGAATATTCACGAGCGGCTGAAGGTCGTGCCAACAAAAGCCGCAGCCTGCAAGACCCAGCTTTCAAGCGGAATGCAAAGTAAACCCAGAGACCCTGCCGTGTTCGCCGGCTCCGGTGCTTCCTTCCTTCCCCCCTTGCTGGCTTGCTTGCTTCAGGCATGTCGACAGCTGTCGCATTTTTGTGGCTCGCGAGGGATAACCAACCCTGTTGTTAGAGCAAGAGCGGTGCACAGACTCCAAATGTCTTTGCAGGTCTATGAAGGCGAGCGTTCCATGACAAGGCTCTGTGTAGAATTCGTGAGCACTTCTGAGTTGCAGGTCCGAAGTAGTGGATAAGGGCATGGGAGGTTCAGACAAGAAGGGACTCTGTACATAGTATGTTTTTTACATCGATGTAAATGCTTTACATAGTATGTTTTTTACATCGATATAGGTCCTGCATAGTTGCACCGTCGCCTTCAAGACATTTGAATGAGGGTGACCCCTCATTCCCTGAGTCGTTGGCCGTGTTCCAGGGCGGCCTCGAAGGGTCGAGTGTAGGAGCAACGGGAGGAGGACGGCCGGCATGTGCCCCCTAAGCAAGGACTTGAAGTTGAACCGTCCGCCGTACAAATCCTGAGAACCCTTCGCGACTCCGCCGTAAGATCTTGAGCCCGGCTAAGTGGCCCTAAACCAAACAACAGAGGTCAAGCCTTCGGAAGATCCCTCATTCCTCTCAAATCCCCCTAAACCCCTAAATGCCAAACCCCGAAAGCATAAACTGTGAAAAACCTTAAGGAGCTGAGCCCCAAGCTCCTATTTAGGGACAACCGGCTCCTCGGCTCCTTCAACCTGGACAGCATCCCTCCGGCACCCCGTGGCGCCCCGCGGCGCCTGGAGAAGTTTGGGTTCGATATAAGGCTTTATTATAGGGGCTTGGGATGTCAGCTTTAAGGGTTTCTGGTTTTCGGTTTTTTTTGGGGTTTTGGGCTCAATCACCGCGCGCTTGGGTTGCGGCTGATGTGCTCAGTGAGCACAGTTTGCTTGGGTTCACGGTGTGGCCAAGTTGAAGCAGTATTTCGTGGCAAGTGGTATGCAGGGCAGTTGGTAGAATCGGAGTTACAGGCTCAAAACGGGACCTGCCCTCAGGTTCCTCAGATCGAGGTCGCCTTCGACCTGGACTCCAATGGGGCTCGCCCGCCTGAGCTTTGCTCCGCTTCTGTGGGGAGGAGAAAAAACTGCGGTGGCTTGGGGTTCATTATGCGGGTGGTTGTCAAAATTATAGCCCCTTGTTGGGTCCCTATTATAATACGGCACCTATGGTTTAGGGTACCCACCCAAACAAACCGTAATTTTGACAACTACCCATGTAACACGAGCAGGAAGGCCTGTATTCACAAGTAGCCTGTGCCCAGCTTCCTTTTTGGCGCTGTATTCGTAAGCAGCACTGGGTCCGGGCCATCATGCAGTGAAGAGGCTACGTTGTGGAACCATGTGTTTTGGCATAGCATTTACTTGCTGCCAGATCCTCAACGTGTCGGCAGCAGACAAGACCACTGGAAAGCATATGCCTCAGACACGGAATCTTGCGGCAGGGGCCCAAGGGCTTCGGCCTAAGTTTAAGCTCTGCTATCTTGAGGCCCCGAAACCCTTCGCGCTGAAGCTTCGCATCTACTACGCCACAACTAAACCCAGGAAGACTCGCACAGGTCGAACAAGATCACCATCACGAATGAGAAAGGACGCCTCTCCAAAGATGAGCTTCCCGTCGGCAATAGTCTTCAAAACTGTAGGGCTGTGCTCTCAGAGATCGTCCGCGTCCTCATGTTGTTGGCATTGGCAGTTCTCCTGTCATGGTGGTTGGGGACAATCGGACCAACATCTTCAGGATCAACATAGCGTCACCAGTCCCGTGTGCATCGTGCAGCATTCCTCAGTCGCTAGTGTGATGGAAGAAAGTCCTGTATCACATACCTGCACGGCTGTTTTGGAAGCAGAGGGAGGGGTGGGGCTCCAAATCGTCAATGCCCCCGAACCAGAAGCGTGTCCTTAGTTAAAAATTTCTGAGCGGGGATGGGGTTCGTGACAGGTTTGTAGATGTGGTTGCAGGCCACAGCTCAGAGGCGGCCCCTTTCTGCGGCAGTGTGACCCACACACGGTAGCCCGGTAGCTGTCAGGATCGAGCGCATGGTCAAGGCGCTTTCCGGCTAGATCTGCGGGGGCGCAGGTTTGGGATCTGGTGTGGAAAGCTTCAGCAGATTTCTAGTCAAATCTTTGCCGTGCATCACGCATGTGTGGAACCACTGTGGTGTTGGGACACAGAAGTGCTCAGACAAAGTCAAACAGCACATCAACCCAACACAGGCTCACACAGCCCTTTCACGAGGCCCGAAATTGTCCGAAGTTCCCAGAACCGACATGCTTTCAAGAGATCCCGAGGGAGAAGCCCTTCGGGTGACGTCCGCGAGGAAGCCGAGCAGTACCGAAGCGAGGACGAAGCCATTCGGAAGTCCGTGGAGGCCAGGGCCCAGGGCTTCTACCAGTGCCCTATGCTTCTATTCTCACTTTGTCTGAGAGTCCTCATCAATACCGTTACAGCTTCGATATAGCAGGAAGGCGCGTCGATGAAGAAAGTGGCAGGGTCGAGCATTGCTACCGAACGCCACCTATACCCTGCCTCGGCATTCACGCAAGCCCGGGAAGCCAGCTGTCACTTGTGGAACAGCTACTAAACACGCACCGCTTGGCTGATGCAGACTCCTAAACCCCGAAACCCTGCATCGGGACACTTGAACATAAAACACAACCCACGCCAGACTCCTAAAGTAAACCCTTAGCAATCCCGAAGGCCTTGAGCCTGCCGTGGTGCCTCCCGCAAGAGAACCACTTTGAGATGTGCACTTCGAGATTCTCGTGGTGCATCCCGCAAGAATACGAACAACTGCGACATGTACGCGTTGAGCCTTTCCTGCATCCCACAGATTTAAACACGAAGAACTTTGAGCTGTCCTCTTTGCTCCTGTCCTGGTGCAGCCCCACAGCGGTCCGGTGCATCCCGCGAGTCGCTTGGAGCTTTTCCTGTAGTCCCCTAAACCCGAGCCCTGCTGCCCAATCCCTAGGGCCCTAGAAGAGTCAGCCTTAAACATTACTGGGCGGAGCGATGCAGGCCCGCAACGAGCTCGAGAGATACGCCTATTCCGTCTCAGGCTTGCCATCGTCCCTTCGATTCGGGGTTCGGGGTTCGGGGTTGGGCTTGGGATTCCTAAAAACAGGTGGCTTTTGACCCCGAGTGGGGGACTTGCAGAGAGGATCGGAAAGGCAGGACTTTGAGAGTAGGACAACTGCAGGCTTGCGAGTTTTGGAGATGCTTCAGACAGAGACGTGACAAACAGCCCTTCCCCACAGCAGACTCCAACTGCAAGGGAAGTATGGCATGGACTGCACTGAAAGCCGTCCGTCCCCGTGGCGTTCCGAAGCAGGTTTAGGCTTTAGGGCTTAGCGTTGCTCTAGGGCCCCAGAGTTGACGGTTTAGACGAATCTATAGGCGACTTCAACCAGTGCCCACGCAAGTCCCGACATCCTTCCACAGAGCATGGGGCCAGGATCCCTCGATCGGGATGACCTGAAAGACAAGTTCACCGAGGAAGACCGGACCAAGGCGAGGCGGCTGGAGATTGAGATGCTTGGGACGAACCGGGCTGAGGGTCTGTGGTTCTTGTGAGGGTTCTTTATGGGGACAAGCCAGGGTCAGGGGTTTCTCAATCAAGTTCCAGGACTCGACGAATTCCAGCCAAAAGGGGCGATAGCTGGGCACGAACGCAGGTAGGATCTCCAACACCTCGGCCCCCCAAGTTCTAAGCCCCAAGCTGAGAGTACGAAGTGCCCAGCCACGAAGGGCATAGTCACCCTGACACTGCAGTAGCCCATGAAGTATCTTTCATAGAGTCTCACTTGCAGTTTCGATGTCCGTTGAGGAGGACTTAGCCTGAGCCCGAAGCACCGGGGATTCCGCTGGAAAGAGGAAGAGGCTTCAGTGGTTTCAGTGAGTTCTAAGCCGAGCACAGCAGAGAACAGAGACCTCCACCGAGTGCTTTTGTTGGTTGGTTTGTGATGTTGTGAGCCTTTTCCAGCCTCCCAGATCCGGGAAGCCGCGGAGAGCACCACGAAGTGGTTGGAGGAGAACCCTCAGGCCTTGGGAATCTTCGGAATCGGGATGGGAAGAGCTGCGTTCCGGGAGTCTTGGGAGAGTGCCCCTGATGTCTGATGTCCTCTGCACAGTGCTTCGGTTTCTCCGCGAAGCTCAGCCCCGGCTGAGAACGAGTTAAGGCAACCTACGGCCGGATTTCGGCTGTCAGAGTTGTAGCGTTGCTACTGAGCTTATGTATGATACTGTAGTTGCTTATGCTGCCAGACCTATGTAGATCTCAATCATGTTCAATCGCTACAGCTAATCTTGCAACATCTCCATGAAGCGGGAAACAGGATCGACGGAGGTTCAGCCTTAGTAACCTAGCTCGAACGGCTTCCAACTTCTGCATGAGAAGAAGAGGATCGTTAAAGAAACATGTCTTGCGGTGTAGAAGCGGCAAGTTCCGAAACATCACGGTGCTTCATCACAGTTTCTCATGTTGATCACACGTGTCATAATCATGACATTGAGTCAAACTTCCATCATTTATCATAGTTGTCAAGAATGCCAGACTCGGCATCGTCACGATCATCATCATCATCATCATGACAGGAATCAAACCAGGCTGCTTCACGTATTCTGTTTCTTAATGCAGCGGTAGGAAACACCAACTTTGCTTGCAACCGGGCCTGCAAGGCGTTGTTGAGCGTAGCGACTGAGACAAGCCAGATCCGATTTCCCGGAAAGTGCGGCCATTTGGACTCGAAGGAGCTGCTTGTGACGCCCTGAACAGCTTACTCTCTGACATCTCATATTTACATATTAGTTCAAGTAATACATATACACACACATGTATGCACAGTCATGTATATAGTATAAACATATGCATGTATAGCCGTTTTAAATCTACACAGACATGCACCACATGTCTAGTGAGTCTAGTACTGTATGTATGTATGTATGTATGTATATATATATATATGTACACATGCGCATTTGTCATGCGTGCGTTTTTGTTGGTCTTTATAACATTTTATACCATTTTTACGCATACCTACACACATAGATACATACATCTACAGGTACACGTGTTTTCATACACGCCAGCGTACATAGATGTGTGTGCGTGCGAGAGATCCCAGCGCGTAAACTTTCTACTCTAAAGTCTGTTTTCCACTCTCTGCAGGCAGAGGTGGAGGCTTGCGAGGCCAAGCAGAAAGAGCTCGAGGCCCATCCCTGCGTTGCTCGACAATTTTTTTGCAGGGTGCAGAGCGGTTTGGCGTTGGCCGTTTTCATACCGATGTAATCCGATGTACACAAAAACTAGCTTGTATGGCAATCCAGAAATTGTCTGGGCTCTCCGGGTGGCGCGGAGGGGTGCAACATTTCAGCCAGGATTGGTGTAAAGTCGTTGTTGGGAGGTGCTGGGGACATTTGGAAGCAACCAGGAACCAGACCTGTCAGCAGGATTGGGGTAAAGTCGTTGTTGGGAGTTGCTGGTGCCATTTTGAAGCAACCAAACCTGTCGGTCATGATCGGGGTAAAGTCGCTGCGGAGAAACCTAACCTGTCAGCCAGGATTGGGTTAAAGTGGTTGTTGAGAGGTGCTAGCGCCATTTTGAAGGCTGTCAGCCAGGATTGGGGTAAAGTCGTTGTTGGGAGGTGCTGGCTGCTGGCCGCTATCATTCCCAGGGGTTAGAGTCTGCAAGGGCCTGGAATCTCAGAATCGCGCAGCTTTCCCAACTTCCCTGCGGAGCACACCCGCGGAGAGTGGTGGGTCCTGGAGGGAAGAGCGGTTAGTTGTATCTTTTATTTTTTCTTAGATGTGACTTTTTTGTTTTTCCACAAAACTTCTTAGTTGTAACTTTTTCCTCTTAAAAACCACGGAATCTTTGCAGAGGGTTGCAAAACACGCTTCTTAGTTATGACTTTTTTTGGGCTCTATGTCGTCACCTGCCATGCTCAAGCCCAAGGCTGCTGCCGGGTTTTCTCCTTAGGGTGTTCGTTTTTTCCGACCAGCTTCGTGCTGTGTATACTCCTCATGGTTTTCGTCTTCGGCCAACGGTTCCTGCTAGCTTTACTCCTTAGGGTTTTTCGACTTCGGCGACAGTTCCCGCCGGGTTTACTTCTTAGGGTTTTTCGTCTTTTCTAGACGCGTTGGGTGTACTCCTTAGGGTTTGTGTCTTCGCCAAAGGTTCGTGCTGGGTTTACTCCTTAGGGTTGTCGTCTTCGGCCTCGGCTTACTCCTTCGGGTTTTTCGTCTTTTCTAGAAGTTTCGTGCTGGGTGTACTCCTTAGAGTTTTATCTTCGGTCCAAGGTTCGTGCTGGGTTTACTCCATAGGGTTGTCATCTTCGGCCCAGAGGTTCCTGCGGGGTTTACTGCTTAGGGTACTTGTCTTCGGCCAAAGGTTTCGGCGGGGTGTACTGCTTAGGGTTTTTCGTCCTTTGTAGAAGCTTCGTGCTGGGTGTACTCCTTAGCGTTTTTGTCTTCGGCCGAAGGTTCTTGCTGGGTTTACTCCTTAGGGTTGTCGTCTTCGACAGAAACAGCAGATGCGAGCGAATATGTATTCCCCGCATACAGCACATACTGGGGGCGGGGGGGCCCACATTAGGGCATCTGATTCAAGCATGTTTGGTTCGGTAAGTGGCAGCCAGTATAAATCTAAGCCAACCAGATGCAGACATTAACCACATACATGCATAGCCCAAATGTTAAAAGATGCAGAACCACAACCCTGAAACACAAGAGAAAATCGGGGTCGGCGGCATGGGCTAGCTAAAAGACAGTATTGGCTTGGAGGGGGACCCTCACAAAACGAAGAAGTTACATGTAAGACAAAATAAAAGTTACATCCAAGAAATAAATAAAAGGTACAACTAACCCTGCTACCGTCCTCGAGGGAAAAGTCGTTGGGAGGGTGTGGCGGGTGAATCTTAGCCGGGGAGGGGACCTCCTGGCTGCATCCTCGTTTTGGATCGCCTTCTCCTGGAATTCCAGTTTGAGCATGGCCCTGCTGACGATTCGAGTTGTTTTCGAACCACCGGCCCCATACACCATGTGCTTCGTCGAAGTGTTTACCTCTGTTTGGTAGGCTGTATTGTCCAGCTCAGGGTTGAGGTGGAAGGCTCAAGAGAACTGAATTTCAGCACACATCCACAGCACTCGCCTCGTGGGTGGCCTTTGAATTGGAACCGAATTCAGCAGCAGTTGCCGCGAGGGCGTGGTGAATCCGATCATGGTGAGGCGCAGGGCTTGTTCTGGGGGCTTGTTCTGGATTTAGGCTGTGGAGATAAAGAGACCTGCTGATTCGGATACGCCTGAACTCACTGAGACATCACGAATGGGATTCCTGACAGCCACAGGCACTGTCCAACGAGCGCCGATCCTCATCTTGTATTCGCAAGTCCAT
Organism: Symbiodinium sp. clade A Y106; assembly: GCA_003297005.1. Lineage (NCBI taxonomy): Eukaryota > Dinophyceae > Suessiales > Symbiodiniaceae > Symbiodinium > Symbiodinium sp. clade A. Next base: position 12,725 of record BGNK01004751.1, on the reverse strand, counting down.
CTCGCATGGTCTTACTTAAGCAAGAATGAGGAACTGCCGAAGAAATCTTATGCGGCTGAAAAGCCCGAAGCCCTGCCTGACAAAGTCATCAGGATCTACGGCGAAACGGCAAAGGAAGGAGGCGGCGACGCCAAGGACTGCTGTGGTTTATTATATGGCATTTCGGAGCTTGCAGTGTAGGGTTTTAGGGTACAGGGGCTTTGGCATGGGCTCGCGGACCCTTAACTCTGCTCCAGCTGTTGGGTGGAATCGGGGGGTTCAGCCTGCAAGCAAACACTCCAATGCTGCCGTATGTTGTGGTGCCTTCTATGCTAGGAGTTGATCTGAATCTAGGCAAGAAATCTGTGAAATCGGAGGAGTCCCCGATAGAAGTCGTCCAGAAAACCCAAAACACAATTCAATCGACCGGTAGTGGGGAAATCTAGAGTCCAGAGAGGCCTGGCTGTTGCATTGTGCTTGCACTCGAGGCCCTCAGACCTGCCGCAAACACTAAATCCCCACGGAAAATCTAGGGTGTTATTTGGCTTCCATACGGTTCTCATGATGGTCTTTATGAGAGTGTTGTTCGGGTTCTCCAAGAAATGGATTCATTATGACCTGCCCCGGCCTCGCCGAGCCGAGAGTCAGAGCGCAAAGCTCAGGACTCCAAGTTCTCGGAGGAGTAGGTGCTTGCGTAGGTCTCCGCCCCGGAGAGTTCGGAGACTCCAGCAGACCTTTTTTGTTCTGGATTGAAAGGAGTGAAGAGTCTGACACAGGGTCTTCCTTGATTGAGAACAGTGGCGTCTCTGGGTGTAGCGCCTCTTTGAGAAAGAACCGCCAGAAGAGCCGCAAGACCCATCGAGGCTTTCGAAGAGACGTCGGCCGGCTGCAGCTTTGGATACCCTCAAACTCTTGGAGTCAAGGTTTGGAAGGTTCCTGCGTGAAAGGCATCAGATTCATGTTCTGGACACCCTCCCGGAGGGAGGGCAGTAGCTCGTGGAATAGAGGGAAGCTCTTCTTGAAACCAGGTCGGTTCTTATTGACCCTGCACACTGCACATCACCTTCGTATCGCAGAAGCCTTTGAACTGCAAGCCTCTACCTGGTTTCGAGAAGCGCCCCCGTTCCTTGCACAGGCGCTACCTTTACCAACCAAGGGAAGGGCCGGCGCTCGTGTGTGACATTACCACGGAGGGGAGATAAGGATCTATGGAAACCGCTTCGTTAGAGTTTCTCTTTTGGACATCCAGCTTTCGAGAAACTGAGACCTGTCTGACGACCTTCAGACTTCGAGGTTTTGGTTTCAAGTTGAAAGAAACTCATCGGCTTTTGTAGAGACTTTCCGAGCCTCCTCCTCCTCCTCCCCCGCCTGCAAAGACCCTAGCGAGCCGGGGCACCTAGCAAGCCCGGGCGTTACAGCGATCTGCGAGGAAAAATGCTGTCAGTCCAGTGAGGTTGAGATTGCTGTGTTCAGACCTCGGCAAGCATCAACAGCACCATATTTTATTGTGGCCCTTTTCAGGCATAAGGGCAGCCTCCCCCTTCGCCTTTCCTTTTTGGCGTGAGCTCCACCCAAGCATGGCGTGCCTCCGTGTACTGGCGGCAGCCAGCCTTCTCTGCGCACTTGGCGCAGGCCACGAAGACCACGACCACTGCACGCACGAGGCCTCCATGGTGAACTACACTTGCAACACTACCACCTGCGGAGGCTATATGGCCTACAAAGCTTCAGCATGCACTGCCAGCATGAAGTGCCCAGCAGTCGTCATCATTCAGGACTGGAACGGCATGAACGACTACGAGAAGGAGCGCACGCGGATGTTGGCCGAGATGGGCTATGTGGGCTTCGCAGCCGACATCTACGGCTACGGCACGCCTGTTGAGGACATGTCCGACTGGATGGCGGCTTCCTCCGCCCATCGCGGGAATCCGNGCCGACATCTACGGCTACGGCACGCCTGTTGAGGACATGTCCGACTGGATGGCGGCTTCCTCCGCCCATCGCGGGAATCCGGATCTGTACATGTCCAAAATCAGTGCTGCCATCGACAAGGTGAAGTCTTACGACTTTGTAGATACGACGAAGGTCGCCGTAATTGGCTACTGTTTCGGTGGAACCGGTGTGGTGAACATGGCCATTCTGGGGATGGAGGGCGTTCTGGGCGTGGTTGGCTACCACTCCGGCATCAGCCCAAATGCTAGGGTGGTGCGGGGCAACAGCACTACGCCTATGGTCGCCAAGGTGCTNGGCGTGGTTGGCTACCACTCCGGCATCAGCCCAAATGCTAGGGTGGTGCGGGGCAACAGCACTACGCCTATGGTCGCCAAGGTGCTTCTGCACTCGGGCGTGATGGACGATGCTGCGACCGACATGGCGATGCTGGAGGAAGAGTTTGAGTCAGCAGGGGCCACATACGAGATCGTTCGCTATGGCTCTGGTGTCTACCACAGCTTCACAGAGTGGATGGCCAGCGTTCCCATGGCAGCCATGTACGACCAGCGTGCGGACGTCAGGTCTTGGGAGAGCACCAAGCACTTCCTCATGGAGCTGTTCGATGGCCTCCCAGCTGCTAGCCGCGGCCCGGAGAACGACATGCTGACCACCGGACTGCACAACTACACATGCAACACAACGACCTGCGAGGGCTACATGGCCTACAACGCTTCTAGCTGCACTGCCAGCATGAAGTGCCCAGCAGTCGTCGTCATTCAGGACTGGAACGGCATGAACGACTACGAGAAGGAGCGCTCGCGGATGTTGGCCGAGATGGGCTATGTGGGCTTCGCCGCCGACATCTACGGCTANAAGTGCCCAGCAGTCGTCGTCATTCAGGACTGGAACGGCATGAACGACTACGAGAAGGAGCGCTCGCGGATGTTGGCCGAGATGGGCTATGTGGGCTTCGCCGCCGACATCTACGGCTACGGCACGCCTGTTGAGGACATGTCCGACTGGATGGCGGCTTCCTCCGCCCATCGCGGGAATCCGGATCTGTACATGTCCAAAATCAGTGCTGCCATCGACAANAACATGGCCATTCTGGGGATGGAGGGCGTTCTGGGCGTGGTTGGCTACCACTCCGGCATCAGCCCAAATGCTAGGGTGGTGCGGGGCAACAGCACTACGCCTATGGTCGCCAAGGTGCTACTGCACTCGGGCGTGATGGACGATGCTGCGACGGACATGGCGATGCTGGAGGAAGAGTTCGAGTCCGCAGGGGCCACATACGAGATCGCTCGCTATGGCTCTGGTGTCTACCACAGCTTCACAGANTCGGGCGTGATGGACGATGCTGCGACGGACATGGCGATGCTGGAGGAAGAGTTCGAGTCCGCAGGGGCCACATACGAGATCGCTCGCTATGGCTCTGGTGTCTACCACAGCTTCACAGATTGGATGGCCAGCGTGCCCATGCAAGCCATGTACGACCAGCGTGCGGATGTCAGGTCTTGGGAGAGCACCAAGCACTTCCTTATGGAGCTATTCGTCGGTCTCCCTGCTGCAGAACGAGAGCCCGAGTGTCCCTGGGACTCGTTATTCATGAATCTGTGCGTGCTTTGGGTATACTTGGAACGTGTCTGAATCCAGGAGGACAGTCACGAAGGCTTAAGGCTTCAGCCATGGGTCTCCAAGATGTTTCTAATCCGAAGCGAATGCGACTCCCTCTGCTGCAGGCGACCATGACCACGATGACGGAGACAATCAGGCACAGCCGATGTGAAACCCCAAACCCTCCAGGCCCTATAAGCAAGAGCCCGAAATTCTTTCGCAAGATATCAATATCCTAAACCCTGTGTAGTCCATCCAGTATATCCAAAATCCCGGAGAGCTGATAATGGTCTTCAGTTCAGAGTTTCGACTTTCGATGAAAATCCGGCGACAGACGGAGAGGGGCTGTGTGAGGGCGTTTCTAGCGAGCTTGGAGGGGATGAGCCTTTATGAGGAAGCTCGTTGGAGCCAGCCTCTGGGGGAATGCCAAAGTCATCGGACTGTTCATCATCATCATCATCATCATCATCATCATCATCATTTGCACAGCACTGCAAATCTCAATTCGCTGTGCGCAGCACTGAAGTCAACGTCTGTCCGCGTGGTGCGAGGTTGTGGTCTGTGGTACTAGTAGCCTCCAGTGGTAGTAGGAACAGTAGCTGCGTAGCTCGTTCAAAAATAATCTCACCGGTGCCGCCTCCGAGACTGAGGGCTTTCAGTCACTGACACTCGAGATCCGGTCTTCGTGCAGTGGTATCAACGCAGTCATGGTGGTGACGAAGTACACTCAGGAGACCCGAAGCTCCGAACTTCGGATCCCTAATGCACAGAAAAGGCATCCAAAACATCTGGAGCCAAAGAGGGTTTGTAATTGTTCTCCACTTCTGTAGGGCTCATAGTAGGTATGACTTTCCAGGATTTAGGGCCACTGTAGAAGCCAAACCCCGAAACCGCAAACGTTCAACCCAAAGCCCTAAATCCTACACCCTAAATCCTAAACCCTCAGCCCAACAAACTCAGCAGATCTAGCCCCTACATCCTACAGTTCCTAAACCCCAATCCCTCATCGCTAAACCCGCAAAATCGAGTCTTCTGGCCCCCTGGAGGTCAATGCCACCTCCACCTCGGACTCTTTGTCTCGGAGCCTCTCGGGCTTGGCCGGTCTCCTAGGCCTGGCCTACAACCTGGCCTAGAGGCTCGGCCTGCGTGTACGCCTGAATCTGCATGCATACATACATACGCTTGTACAACCACATGTGTATATGTATGCATGCCTGCGTATACGAAGGGAGCGTGACAAGGTACATGCTATGTTAGGTCCAAGGCAACATGACCTGCAACTGGGCTGTTTCAGCTTCGAGGATGCAGCGGTGCAGGGTAGAGGCTCCGTCCTTCTTCTGGCCTGAGGGCGGGAAGGTCTGCTGAGGATAGGCTGACGGCTTTGACCGCTGTGGTGGCGAGAAGATCTCCAAGAGGAGTTCGACTGCAAAGATCGCCGTAGCCTGGTGCTTCAGTGTCTGGACTATCGCTTCGAGGGTTTCCGGGAGAGGCGTGAATAGCCCTTGTACAGGCATCAAAGATCTAAGCCAAATCCTCGTTGGAACAGCATGAGAAGTTGGGAGGCCCCGTAGCCGCAGAGAACAGCCCTGGGCCTCGGCCCTTTGTCACTCAAAAGCCTGGAGGCTCATTCCGCGGCGGGTAGCAGCATTGGCGAGTGCATCAAGTATGCAGAATAGGACCATTTCATCAGCCCTTGTGTTTGATTCAGTGGCGCTTCAGTGGTTCAGTGCAAGCTAGTCCTGTTGTTTCTCTATCTGCGCAGCTACCTGCATCTATCTTTACTTTACTGTAACTTGATCACCCTTTCTTGTGGCTCTTGCTGCATTTCCTTGGCAGGCCACGCCTGGCGAAGTGCTGCTAGCAGCGTTGCAGCAGCGGAGTGAGCGAGGTTATGTTTTCGGATTTTCAATGCTGCCGAGAAGATTCGAAAACCAGGGATGTTTTTGACACGATCCTCCTTTCCTTCTGTCCCACATGTTTGCTGTCAGACTTCTCACTTTTCGGATCTTCTCGTCAGACCTCTCCATGAGTGCTTGACACACGTATGCCACTCGCCGTGTCTGCTGTTTTCCAGTCCAAACATGATTGGAGAAAACAGCGGAAGTCTTCCCGAGGGCTCTCGAGATGCGGCCGTTCCGGTCCTGCGAAGCAGCCTCCGCCCGGCCACAGCTCCACGAAGATATCGAGGCTCGGGCCTCGTTCCGTGCATATGCGGATACCAAAGCAAAGGAGAGGAGTACCCTGGGACCCTGCCTGGCTCCCTCTGACCGGCTCCGGGTTTGCGTACATAAATCCTGAAGATTCGCGGCTACCGGCTCAACCAAATTGAAAGTCTCGCAAATCTTGAATGCACAGGTGAATCATCCGAAGCAGGTCACAGAAGGCCATCATCCGCCGGCAGGAATCGATGTAGAACAGCGATGCGAATCATTCTAAACAAGCAGGTTACGGACGGCCATACTGGTAGAGAAAAGGAACAGCTATCTCATCTCGACTGCGATTGCCATAGCAACAGAGGTCCCGACTGTAAATGTTCGTGGTGGTGGGCATAAGACTCCTAAATGCCACAATTACAGCCTTCTTCTTCATCGTGAACATAGTCACCCGAACACAATGTAGTCATCACTTCCAAAGTTTCTGTTCCGCCGCTGTTTGCAGCATGCTCTCTAGAGTTTTGCTGCCTGGCGACGCCGGCCACAAGGTCCTCTGACTCTTCTTGTGGGCTCAAGGGCTTTGGTTGTTTTGACTTTGCAGCTCAAACCCGAAATCCCAACCTGTTCATGCGATCGGGGTAGGGCTCCACGCTGCTGGCAGCGGGATGCAGATGTAGCGATTTGACGACCGACAATGCGAGCGCCCCACGTTTCAGTCCGTGGTGCTCCTGCTTTGTCAGTTGCAGCTTGAGATCTGCTTCGACTGTTGGGGCTCGAGTCCCGTACCCCAGACACCCTAAAAAATGAGTCCTAGATGGCAGAGTCGTGCAAGGCCAAACACTCAAAGCAGACAGTCATGTATGCATGGGTTTGAATAGTATGTGCGATTATGATACTCATTTGTTTTTGCTGCTCTTGATGAAGGGTATAGGCGTTCAGATGGTAAGTTCGAGTCTTCAGGGGAAGCATTTCCTGTTTGTGTGTATTATATAAATATATACATATATATATATATATATATACATATGGTAACCGCCCATGAACTACCGACCTTCGTTTTGTATCGTAAATACCGTGTCAAACCAGCTTTTCCGGCAGGTCCGGATTCTGTATCTCTCAAAGACTACCGAAACAAACTCAGATTTCAAGAGAACGTGTCAGTCAACTCATTCAAGCTTGACGTGAGGTCCGGATCCTGTCTCTCAAGGACTACGGAAATCAATCCTTTTCAACAGGACGTGTCGGTCAACTCATTCAGGTTCGACGTGAGCACGTAGTCAACGGCAACACTGTGCCATCCCAATCAAAAACCAACTTTTCCTAGGGAAAACCAAAAGAACCATCTTTTGAGACAGTATGCGGCCAGACTCCAAAAAGATTGTTTTCTTGGTTTTCCCTAGGAAAGATGGTTTTGGCGTGAAAAACCAACTCTTTCCAGGAAAAAGATGGTTTTGGGCAGAAAACCAATTTTTTCCTAGGAAAAGGATGGTTTTGGGAAGGAAAAAAACCAAAAAACACCATCTTTTGAGACAGTATGCGGCCAGACTCAAAGGCTATTTTTGGGTTGCTACTCGCGCCCATATTTATCTTCGGGTATTCAGACAGAAACTTTCATCGTTTATCATCTCTCGGGGTATCTGCGTGAAGCGTCGCAACGAATTGAAAATGAAGCCGGCTGCCGTCATGCATATGCTCTCCCCTGGGAACTTCAAAATTGGATGATACACCAGAAGCCCACACGTAGGAGGATTGNAAGCCGGCTGCCGTCATGCATATGCTCTCCCCTGGGAACTTCAAAATTGGATGATACACCAGAAGCCCACACGTAGGAGGATTGGCGGCGGTATCGCGGCACCTCGCGGTAGTTCATGGAGGGGGGTTAGCATATACATATATATATACACATATCTATCTATCTATCTATCTATCTATATATATATATAGATATATATATATATATATATATATATATAGAAAATATGCATATACATATGCATATAACAAGCCATTGTCAACAAAACCTGTACCGTAGCAAAACTACTCGGTTTGGTTGTTTATCTAGCTTTGTTTCGTTGTGCATGTGGTACGTCTAAACCAGAAAAACCTCTCCCCCTCATTACCCTCATTGCAGATCCGTACCTGGAGCTCTGAAGCCTAAGCCTAAACTCAAAACCCTCCCGCGCCTTCAGGTTGCCCGGCATGGCCGCGGTGCCCCAGGCACCTCAGGGTTAGTTGGCAAGGTATATCTTCGCAACGTGTAAGAGGCTACGGGGGGGTTGTGGAAGATGAGTTGAGATTAATTTAGCATCCACAGTAAACAGAAGCTGCCTGAGAGGATATCCATGTAGTCGGGCAGACTTTTGCCTTTGACTCTTACGCAGTTCTGCCTGTTAACATAGGGGCCATTCCATTTGCGGGGGCTTTGTGCTGGTGGAGCTTACCTCGAATCGTCGGGACCCTGATGCAAGTACGATTGTCTCGATGGTCATGATCACCACGATGACTCAATGATGACACTCTCAGAATTTTGCTGACAATCATGACAATGGCGGCGACGTCGGTAGCGATGGTGGGCATGACGAAGACGACGCTGAAGATGGGAATGATGACGATTGCGATGGTGACTGCATGCTCCCTTCCGACACTTGCACTACTATTTGCAGCTTAGTCTTTCCAGGAGGCAGGCGAAGATTTGCAGCCCTTCTGAAATCACCGAAGCCCAGACCACAGACGGAGGGTGCATCAGATCCTGATATGACGAGGACGACTTCGTGTAGGCGGTGAGCCCTCCTTACGTGCTGCGAGTATGGTATGGTGATGTGCTGCAGCACGTACACAGACAGTCTATCGAACTCACCCGCAATGGGCTCATCACCTCTCCATACCTTTGGCACCCGTGGCTTTTGTTTTGGATGCCCTTTGTGCATCCTTGCCTGGCCGTGTTCGGATGTGAGGCTGCTCGCTCAGGATCTTCGAGCCCAAATACTCAAGCTTGGAACCTATGAAGGCATACAGCCCCAGAGTCTTGCTTCCCTAGAACCCTAAACCCCTAAGCCAAAGACCCCGAAGCCTAATGCCCTGCAGCCCAAAACCCCGAAGCCTCGAAGCCGCAAAGCCTTAAGCCGCAAAACTAAGAAGTTGCCTCGACACCCTTGGCCTCTTTCAGGTTTTCGCTGAAGTTTTTTGTCGCAGTGCAGGCTCGAACGGGCCAGGGTTTAGGAATTATAGGGCATGGGCTTCAATGGATCAAGTTTCTGAGAACATGCATGCTCATCGGGGGAGTTGCCCATTCAAAACGGGACGCGTTCCTGACAGCCAAAATCAGGAGATCACCGTCTTGCACAGTGTTTTGTAAGCTCCACTTTGCTCGGAACTGCACTTGGGCGGCAGTCTGCACAGAAACGTGCGAGTGTGCGAAGAGAGAGAATAGGATCTGCGACAGCCGTATCACATTGCCAGCGCAGCACTCAATAGTCAGCACGAAATTGCAGCATTCTCTTGGCAACACTCACAGCACACATCTCGCAAGTACGCACGCTGCCCGTCCAAACACAATCCTTGCCAAAAACATGCGATGCATCGTTGAGTACAGTTGCATTTCGGCAACATTTTGAGAAACTCGGAACTGAGCTGAAGAAAGGGCCTTTTTTGAAGGAGCTTTTCCGCTTGTTGGAGCCTGCAAGCCGGCCTGTGACGACTTCTTTTTGAATCGTTTGGAAGCTCTGCGAGAAGGAAGTCGAGAATCTCTACAAGTGCGACGCGAATGTTTCTCGGGCCCCACACTTTTGCACGGTGGCAGCAGCAGTCGTGGTGGTGAGTTGGACTATGCAGTAGGAGTCGGAATAGGAGTGGCATATTATAATATATTATAGTATCTTATATTATATTATAGTATATCATATGTGGTGCGACGGCGTCTTGGCAGGAAGCACCGCAGAGACCCGCCTGGCGCTCACGCCAGGGAAGGCCGGCGCTCCGGTTCTCGGCTGTGGGCCCTGAGCTTCAGGGGACCAGACTTGACCTCTACGTAGAAAGGTTGAGGCCGAAACTTCGGAACTGAGAGAATGCCAGGGATCGAGATCGAGTTGAGGCTTCATGAGCTTCTGGTATTGTTTCTTCATGAAAGCTTGCAGTTCCGGATTCGACTGGAGTTGGAGCCGTGGTCTGGTGGGAAGCAAGCGTTTTAAGGTTTCAAGGTCAGGGTGTTTGTGCAGTTGAAGGGTTAGAGGGAGCGGGCCAGCTGAAGACATCATATGCAGCACAGGCTTTGCACCTTTCTCACTGAGCTTTCAAGCCACCATGGCAAGCACACTTCACTGGAAGAAAGACCCGAAACGTCAGCCCTTCAGCTCCGTCCCACGGCTTCTTCATCCAATTCCTTTATAAGGGTCCAACGTAGAGGGCTACTATAGGGGCCTTAATAATTACCTATACTATTATAGTATAATGGGCCCCAAAACCCTATTCAAATTACTAAGGCCCCTAACAAATCTCTGGAAGAGGTGGAATTGGTCGTCGGCCGTGACAAGTCCTGCGACTACCAGGTGCCCAAAAACTTCCGGGCGTCAGGGGGCGAGCTCTTCAGTTTGAGATGCTCAGGCTTGATGCTCAAGGTATTGTGCTTGGGAGAGGGGTATCGGATTGTCGGCAGAGAGTTGTCCATTTTCCGTTCGGGTCTGGGGAGTTGGGGGTTTAGGGCTCCGAGCACCCAACTTTGGGAAGACGGAGGCCTCCTCGAAAGTTGCTGCCAGGTGTCGAACTCCAAAGTTTCTAAGCATCACCTGAAGCTGCGCGCGGACTCCCAGATGTTAGGGTTCTAATTACAGTTTAGGGTTCTGATTATAGGTTAAGGTTCTAAGTATAGTTTAGGGTTCTAAATATAGTTTAGGGTTCTAAGTATAGTTTGGGGTTCTAAGTATAGTTTGGGGTTCTAAGTATAGCTTAGGTTTCTAAATATAGTTTAGGGTTCTAAGTATAGTTTGGGGTTCTAAGTATAGTTTAGGGTTGTAATTATAGCTTAGGTTTCTAAATATAGTTTAGGGTTCTAAATATAGTTTGGGGTTCTAAATATAGTTTGGGGTTCGGGGAGGTCGAGGCCTCTGGTTGTTGTCCAGATGGGTTTCGACCTAAATAGGGTGAGGGGCTTGCGACTAGCTCTCAACGATGAAGGGGTCCTCTGAGTGGTTTGGGGTTTGAGTCGAGGGGCTCAGTACTTGGGGTTTGGGGTTTAGGATTTAGAGCTTATGGGATATTCAGGTTCCAAGACTGAAGGAAACCACGAGTAGGACAGCGGCGGCGATGACCGATGACGACGAGCATGTACAAGACTGCCTTACCATCCCCCGCACCATCACCATTGAATCACTACTTGCGTTGTCATCGTCATCATCATCGTCATCATCATCACCATCATCATCAGCAACATCATCATCATCACTGTCATCATCGAAAGTGTTGGCTTTGTAGGACGGCTGAGGCGTCGCCTGGCCCGAGGAAGGGCTTGGGTGTAGAGATGTGTACGAAAAGAGGATGCAAGGAAGCTGTTTCCCAACCTTCAAGACTCCGCAGTCCGCGAGCCCAAGCAAAAAATCTACAATCTGAAGCCCCTGAGACGCAAGCCCGCGGTGTTTTGAAAGGCTGGTTGGAGTCTCAATGCCTTCAGCTGGTGGCTGCTGGAAATTCGGGATGTGCAGTGAATGGGGCAGCTTTGAAGAAGGACACGGAAGGGAATCCGAGGCTTTTGTTTAGCCCCTTGAGGGTTCTAGGTGTCCGGCATCAAGACAGCATTTCAGAGAGACTTCGCGGATGCCGTCGGCTTCGCTTTAGCGTGGATTTGGACTCCCTGAGCCCACTCGGTATGCTCAAGTTGCAGAGTGCATCGGGGTACGCGAGGGAAGTTACGCAACTCGGACTTTCACTTCATCCTGGCGATGGCCTAGGGCAAAGTCTAATCCAACATCCCAAACCCGCAGCCATCGACGGTGTTTTTTGAAATGCCACTGCGATCAAGGTGTAGGGATGAGGGTTTAGATCCTTCGGAGCCCCACCACCGTCAGTCTCCATCGTTCTGCGCACCTTGCTTTCCTAAAACTCGGTAACTGAGTTCAGGTTGCAGGGTTTGAATTTGAGGCATCCAGGGTTTGATTGCTGGTTTTCAGTCCTGACATGCTTTTTGCCTTCTTGGCTTAAGTATTAAGGCACTGAGGGCTTTGATAAAAAGGAAGCTTTCATAAACACCCTCGTGTTTTTGGAAGCTCTGTTCAGGCTTTGGATGCTTGGGCCTTCACTTCAATGAACGAAACGTTTCTGCTAGGATGAGCAATGCCACCTACAAGATGGCGACCGGGTCGAAGTCGGGCGTTCCTCCCGTGCTTGGGCTTTTGGGGCCGGCGCGCTCAAAGGCCAATGGTGCTAAAAGCCCTAAACCCCGAGCCCAGTGCACCCTAACTCTCGGCCCGAAACCCCCAAAACCCATATCAAACTGAAGTGCCTGAAGTCCGCAACCTCTCAGCCTTAAGCACCAAATCCTGAAGCTGCATGCTAGAGTCTGCTAGAGCTTGTCATTCTCACAACGCCCGGGTCGTCATCAATAATGATAGTGATAGTACGTAAGAATAGTCACGACAATGGTAACCATTTATGGTGTCCTCTGATCTATAGCAGAGGAGATGAGGCCAACTCGGAGGCCCTAATTATCCGAGAAGCTGCTTTGAAGGCGTACTTATTGCTTTAAGGCTTAGGGATCACTAAACCCTGAATACGATTTGGGTTCACTTGCAAAGCTTTTGGCCTGGTTGTGATAAAGGCTGCTGTCTTAGCTTCGAATGCAAAATCTGCACCGTGAAACTTGAGCTCAGCACCCCCACCGTCAGCATACTATGGAGGTGTGTTATGTACTAGTTTTCCGTAGGGTTCCCCATCAAAGCTGTTCTTAATCCTTTTGTGTACGTATATTAGTGTTCTACCTACGTTACTATGTTGGCTCAAGTGAACAAAAAGTCCGTGCGTTCTGCTGCTAACAATAGGTTATCAGCCGTAGCTTTG
>BGNK01004750.1:25797-49168 GCA_003297005.1 Symbiodinium sp. clade A Y106 | reverse complement strand
ACAGCTTGAAACCCTATGTCGGAAAATTGAACTGCACGATTGAGGAAATTGGTTTTGGCCTTCAAACCCCACTGATCCAGCCCCCAAGGATCCAACCCTCAAAACGAGTATATCGATAGCTGGCTACCTACCTACGCACCGACCCTCCTACCCGCTTACGTACCTCGCCAACGTACCTACTGACCCACCGAGCTACTTACCTACATACCTACCTACTGGCGTACATACATGAGGGTAAGTATGCATGTATGCATGCATGGATGTATGTATGTGATGTAGTGTAATGTAAAGTAATTAAGTTTGTATGTATGTGTTTATGTATGTATATGTATACATATATATATATATATACATACATGCATATCTCTGTGAGTGCATATAGTGTGCGCGTAGCTAATTAGATCATATGGTCGCGCCACATTATTATCCAATACTTTGTGGCTGCCAGGCCCTACACTCGACACACGACCTTGCATACCCGACTTTGCAAAGGCCGATTACAGAGAAGTCCATTTGGGCTTTCACGTGCGCGGGAGCTGCCAGCAACACGCAAAGGAGTGGTAATATAGGGGCCTTATGAATAATTAGAATGGGGTTTTGGGGTCCATTATACTAAACATATAATAAGGAACCCCCCAAACTAGTATAGGTACTTATTTCGGCCCCTATCTTATTGCTATGTAGCGAAGTCCTCTCTCGAGAAACACTGGAACTATTAACCTGTCAGCCATCTTCTCTGAACACTTGGGTCGTTCTGTAAACCTAAGATCCCTTTTCAGGGACCTTGTTATAAGGGGGACCTTAAACGCGATCCTAATTTGCAGAAATTTCCACATGTTCCCCAGTAAAGTTCTCTAACTGCGGTTGAGGGTTGGAAGGTTCTGGATTAAGAACTTGTAACGTTTAATTAGGGTGGGAATTCAACAGTGGCCTCAAGGGCATCAGGGCTGAAGCGGTTAAGAATTCAAAGGCCCACAAGGTTTAGGGCTTGCAGATTTGGGAACCAATGAACCTGATATGCTCGTACGCCATAACCTCTTGCTGATGATGGCAACATCGAAACTCTAGACTCTAAACCACCCAGGCACACCCTGTAAGCAAGCAAAAACCCTAAAACTCAGGCCACGGCCCAAAAACTTCCAGATTGTCGACCCAGCTTATAGTATGTAGTATGTCGGAACGATCACAGTGGGCTACTATACGGGATCTATAATAGACTATAATATAGGGGCCTTAATAATTAGAATAGGGTTTTGGGGCCCATTATACTATAACGGTCGCAGCCAAGGCACGTCGGTCATTTCATCTAAAGTCTCATTTAGCGCAATGGCCGAGTCGCGAGGGGTGAACCTCGCGGGGGCTTCTCAAAAGTAGGGCTGCCGACGTCAAGCGTATTTCATTCCTCTTGCATAGTTCATGGGTGTTCCAGGTATTTTTGGCATTTTAAAGAAAACAGTTCAAACTTTCCCCCATATATATATATATAAGACCAAAACGTTGAAAGTTCTTCCACTGGATATCTAAGTAATTTCTAGACAGATCCTTCATAAGACGGGAGTTATAGAACATGTCCAGCCGTAACAGACAGCGAAACTAACTGGTATGAGCCTATCCCGAAATACGGCATTCATATGTTTACGAAGTAGATTCCTGGGTAGGCGTTTAATAATGAGTGTACCCTTTTTCCTACTATTTGGTTTGAATGCGGAGACCCCACCAAAAAAAAGCCAAAAGGGTACCCCAAACCCTAAACCCTAAACCCTTACTACTCAGGAACCTAGAGAACTCTCAACCTTCTCTGATCAAGTCTGGGTTTAGGGTTTAGAGTTTCTTAGTTGCTCAGTTCATAAGCCCCCAAAAGTGTAGACTTTGAGTTTTACAGTGGGTAATAGTATCTCAAAAAAGCGTAAAGTGTATCCACTCAGCAGGTTTAGTGTTTAAGGCATTCGTTGGTTTGGGTTCAGGGCTTGCTGTAAAGCTTTTTCGACGCACATACCTTCTACTCAGAGAGACCTCCTATGGAAGGAAGTGGCCCCAAACCCTAAACCCTAAACCCGAAGCCTTCTTATCAACAGCTACGAACCGTTATAACCCCAAACGTCTGAAACCTGATAGTCCACTTGTAGAGCCTGTAAAGGGAGGAACTCCAAATCCTGAGGTTCTCAGGTTGCCGCTATGAGCTGAGCCTTGAATTCGCGGTTACTACTGTAAAGTTGGCAGGGTTGATTCAGGGTCCTGAGTTCCTGAACCCAATCCAAGATCCTAGACCCCCAGAGACTCCAATATCCCTTAATTAAGGAATATTCCTTAAACCATAGTAGGATCCCTAATATGATTTAAGGTATATTCCTGAATTAAGGGATATTGGAGTCTCTGGGCCCAATGGTGGTTTAGGCTTAGGTTTCACGGACTCATGCCAATGTGTTGGACTCCCGGGCCTAGCGATCTAACTACCATTACCATTATGACTGTTGTGTTTTTCACCGTTCATGTTATTAACATATTGAGTATTGTTACTACGATTAGTACTATTATCATTGTTCTTCTTCTTATTTTTCGTAATCGTATTTGTATTCGTACCGTATTGGTACTGGTACTGGTACCGGTATTGAATATTGGAATTGGTATTGGTGTGAGTATGAGTATGAAAGTATGAAGTATGATCAGTGATATTGTGGTTCTTATTACTATTCCGGGTATTAGAACTATGTTTGTTTAAAAGCCAGCAGGTGGCAAGCCAGACCCAAAATAAACCTTGCAAGCCAAACCTTGCACCCAAACCCCAGACTCAGAATCTCGCAGCCTAAGACCAGGCCCGCGGCAAGGGTCTGTAGAAAGCAAGGAGTGCCGTGTCCAAGGGTTCTCGCTACGGAAGTTAGTTTAAGTTACGATAACAAGAAAACATATTATTTAATTGCTATAGATTCTAACTGAGCTCCGGAACAAGAACACAATATTTCTGAGAAGAGGACCCCTGAATGTACAGCTTTTTTCACTGCGCCGTACTGCAACAACCGAACCTGAACTCCCATGCCCCTGAACCAACCCTGAACCATTTATCTCCCAATCCCACGATCCATTACGCTGCGACCCAACATGACCCACCTGTGTCTCAAGAAGCTGGAAATGTCCTGCTCGGCCTAAAGCTTAGATATAAAACAAACCTCAGGCATCGACATGGCCCCAACTCGTCAGATTTTGATACCCCGAACCCGAAATCCTAAACCCGAAATTTCCGAACCCTGAGCTACCAAACCCTACGTAGGAATCCTGAACTCCTGCATCCCCACCATCTCGAAAATCGAAGAGTGCAGCTCCTTGGTACATCGAAATCTGCAAATTATAAACACCGAAGACGCCTAACTCCAAGGCTTAAATTCAATTCTACTTAGGTTTCTGGCTACGATTTCCTTGTATAGTTCCTGAAAGAGGCAAGCTTTTGGGCGTCATAGTAAACCCTGACTGAATTCTAAGCCCCAAACCCTAAACCCCTTGAGCCCTAAACCCCCAACCCCTAACCAACATCGCCCAGGCACTCCGGGGGCAGCTGGGTGCAAAAGACACCAATCAAATCTCCAAGACGTCGGATTCCTGTGATGTTCCGAAGGTCTTCGTTTCGGGTTACCATAGCGGTTCTATGAGGGCTCAGGGTCTAAGTTCCTCTTGCAGATGCTATACTTAAGGGTTCTGTGTGGGTTCAGGGCTTAAGGTTGTAAAGGTTTTTTGAGGGCCCGTTTCCATCCCTGAGAGAACAGAATCTCTAATGCCCGAGCCCTTTGCCCTCAGAGGGGAGTTCAGGGCTGGAGGCGTTCGGTCTTTTATTGCTTCTAATGCAGGGGCCTTGATATCTAGAATGGGGTTCCGGGTGTTCCTTATTGTTGTTCTACTGTAGTGTAAGATACCCCAAAACCCTATTAACAAGGCACTCACGTTAATGTCGACCCGAAGGGTCGTGGGAACCTTAATTAGGAATTTCTGGGCCGTGCTCAAGGCAATCTATGCGTCGTTGGGAAGAGGAGGCAATATCGGGGCTTTAACCAGTGTAGTAGGGTTGAGGGTTTAGGGTTTCTGCTTGCAGGGTCATGGGTACTTGTAAGTAGGGTTATAAGTAGGTTATCTATACTTGCAACCCATATTAGGGGACTTATAATCCCACTTATAACTACCCCTGAACCTCCAAGCGGTGGACCTTAATAATCTCATAATCAGAATAGGGCTTTTTAAGGTTTAGGGTTTATTGTTTAGAAATGGGGTTTTGGGCTATTCTGTCGCCCTTTGAAGTATCAGCACCCTTGGGGCGGCGTACTCAGAGAGCCCAAGACCCGGTCACTCAGGACCATGCATCATGTAGACGAGCACGAACCCTCAGCCTGAAACCCAAGAGGGGTTCGGGTTGGGGGGTCCCTCGACCCCAAGGCCCAAACCCAGCCACTGTGACACCAAGGCTGGGATGAACAGAAATATCACTTAAGCTGGAAGCCGAAACAGCCAGTGTGTAGAACCGCAGAAAAACCTTGTCAGAGCCTCTTGTTTACGAAGACGCCAGGGCTCCTGTGAACGAAACTGAAACCCGAACACCCGGAGACCCAAGCCCGTAAACCTTGAAACCCAAAACTAAAACTCCTAAGGCCTCAAACCCTAAACCCTGAACCCTAAGCCCTAAGCCCTAAAACCCCCAAGCCCTAAACCCTGAACCAAGGGAACCCCCCTGCATTGCCGCCAGAGCTCCTGTGGACAGAAAGCTGGCCAATGCCCCGTTGCTGGGTCCATAAGGCTTCCAGTCAATCCTCCGGTATGGTCTTTCATAAGGACCCTTAGGGGGGTAGGGGGGAGGGGGGTAGGGGACTGTACTTCCTTAAGTAGGCCTTATTATGTCCTTATTATGGGCATTGCGGCCCCCTACCCCCCTAACAAACCCTATGAATCTCGAACTGTGGGCTCCTTTAATCATGAGGGGTGTAGCTTAAAGGGCCCAGAGACTCCAATATCCCTTAATTAAGGTATTCCTTAAACCATGGTAAGATCCCTAACATGATTTAAGGTATATTCCTTACTTAAAGGATATTGGAGCCTCTGGGGGTGTACTTCGAGATGAGGGTTCCCTAAACCCCTAAACTCTAAACCCCTAAACCCTAAACCCTAAACCCTAAACCCTAAACCCCTAAACCCTAAACCCTAAACCCCTAAACCCCTAAACCCTAAACCCTAAACCCCTAAACCCTAAACCCTAAACCGCTGGGAGTCCAGACCTCCTTTGTGGGTTCCTGCAAGGCTTTCGGCGGAGACTTTGCGATTCCGTTTCAGGGCTCCCTGAAGCTGTGGATTCCTTTACTGGGTTCTTGTTAACCCAGACCCTCGGGAGGATCCAAAAAGTAGATCCCTTAATGGGGGTTCCTATAAAGTACCCTTAGTAGTATAGGGCCCCAAATTAGGGGATCTACTTTCTAGATCCTCCCGGGGGTCTNCAGACCCTCGGGAGGATCCAAAAAGTAGATCCCTTAATGGGGGTTCCTATAAAGTACCCTTAGTAGTATAGGGCCCCAAATTAGGGGATCTACTTTCTAGATCCTCCCGGGGGTCTGGGAAGGGATTTAGTTTAAGATGTTTAAGATATCATAATAGGGACCTATAGTAAATGATATGGCTTCCTTATTATGACAACTTACATTGCCTTGGATTTCTTTAAGCCTGGGTTCCTGAGCGAGCCCTTAATAACAAGGGTACCCTTTCCTACTTGGTCTTAATGAGGAGACCCCAAAATACAAAGGGCAAAAGGGTACGTACTACTCAGGAACCTAGTTTAAGCTTTACTTTACTTAGAGTTTAGAGTTCAGGGTTTAGGGTTTGGAATACTTGTTGCGCTCCTTTAATTTGCAAGCGTTCCTTTAGGGGCTCTGAAAAAAGCTCCATTTCAGGCTTTAGGGTCGGGCGTCTAGGATTTTGAGGTTGCTTTTCTGACACACAGACAACATTCCA
Organism: Symbiodinium sp. clade A Y106; assembly: GCA_003297005.1. Classification (NCBI taxonomy): domain Eukaryota; class Dinophyceae; order Suessiales; family Symbiodiniaceae; genus Symbiodinium; species Symbiodinium sp. clade A. Next base: position 43,192 of record BGNK01004750.1, on the reverse strand, counting down.
GAGCACTTGCATTTGGACCGCTAGTTGATTCGTAATCCCATTCAAACACCTAGAAGCCGTGCTCACCTTCAGCATAAGCGTAGGTATAGATTGGTGGTGTAAGGGGCCTCTACCGCTTCCACGATGTGTGGTCTATGATGCAGCTCCCAGTGCGTGCTTGGAGTGCAGGAGAAGGAACTTTCAAGGGTGTGGGGCTTTTTGGCTCGTGGGCTTTAGGGATTTAATGGGTTTGGGCTTGGGGAAACCCAAAACGCTACACCCCACCCTAAACCCTAAACCCCAAACCGTAACCATAAACCCTAATCGCTATAAACCCTACCCTAATCCCTAAACCTTAACCATAAACCCTAATCTAAACCTAGAGGGCTGCGCCCCAAGCTCCCGATCTGCCGAGGCCGCTAAACCTGACCACACCGCCAGGATCCGATGAACAAAACGAGGCTTCCAAGGTTTTAGGGTTAGGGTCTTAGGGATTAGGGGTTTAGGGTTTAGGGTTGTGAGACTTGGACACATGTTCATTGAATCAATCAGCTCACCTCATCTTATTTCATTTCAGTCAAACAAACAGACAGACACGTTGACGCGCACACGAAGGATGGTAGGGACAAAGGAGCACCTGTTGCTGGTTTCAGGATGCACATGAGTGAGGGGGGCAGCACAAACTTTCGCCGAGTTGCCTTGCAACCGAATCAACCACGGCCTAAAGCAATAAGCCTAGCTCTGATTCCGGTGCCCCTCCACGGTTTAAGGTTTTGGGGGTTTAGGGTTTGCGGGTATAACCCCCAAGGCTAGCATCAACTATTGGCAAGGCGCACATTGACGCCATCTGGATTTGTCATCGCTGCTCTGAAAGCCTGTGGACTCTTCACATCTGAGGACTGGGTCGTTTGGTAACCTTATCCTCCTCCCGAAGCCTTCAAACCCCTAGCAACCTAAACCCTAAACCCAAGTAGACAACCTGAAGACGTTAACCCCCAAGCCGTGAGAAATAAACCGTACCGCGCGAGGAATCCAACCTACGTACCCTATTGGCGGGCTATATGGGCGTTTCCGAAAATTAAGGGTACCTTACTTTGGGGTCCTTATAATAAGGATCCTACTATTTAGAGTTTCTATATTATAGGGTCCCCTATTTTCGGAAACTCCCAGATCGTTACTGTAAGGTCCTGGTTTGACCCCAAAAGAGCATGTCGCTGTTCTCATAAAGGGCACTTAGTTGCTGAGTTCATAAGCCCCCAAAAGTGTACACTTTTGGTTTTATAGTGGGTGATACTATCCCAAAAAGTGTAAAGTGTATCCACTCAGCTACTAAGGGCAATAAGTGGGGCCAGAAGCTAGAGAAGCCCTGACCGTATCACAGGAGCCCTGTGTTACCGTCCCTTGGGTGCCTTGGAAGATCTGGAATCAAGATGTGGAGCGGAAGTTTGCATAGCCTACTATAAGGGCCTTAATAATCTGACAAGGGTTTTAGGGTATATTATACTCTCAGTATAATAAGGGACCCCCCCCCCCCCCCAAACTAGTACTGGTGGATTCTTTAAGCCACTAAAATAACCAACTCCCTGATGCCTTCTCCCTAGATCCCCACCCCGACCAGCTCTTCACGAACATCCTGAGAGCTTAACCCTAAACCTCTTGCCCTGGACCCGAGACCCCGAACAAAGAACATCGATCATCACTGCGAAGGTCAATACCGAACAAACAGCAACAAGCACGCTCCCTCACCAGTTCTAAACTTTGCTCAACACAACACAACCACACACCTTCCTTGTGTTTTGTAAGCCAAACAGAAGACACCCTACAGCCTAAACCCTAAAGTCCTAAAGCCTCCTAGACCCCCCAACTCCCAACTACCCTCTACTATACCCGAAAATACCCACTATGAAGGGCCATAAGGGCTCCATTAAAAGGCCCATTGGGTGGTCCTAAACCCTAAAGTCCAAAAATCCTAAGCCCAACAGTCCTAAAGTCCGAAGGCCTCACACACCAAGAAGAATGGGCCTCGCCGAGCCCCGAGTTCTTCCACTCACCTTCCACGCGCTCCCGCGGGACTCGCTGATTAGGTTTAGGATTTAGGATTTAAGGTTTAGGGTTCAGGGTTTAGGATTTAGGGTTTACGATGGTTCAATTTACGCCGCAAGGCTTATTAGTGTTTAAGGTTTAGCAGTCTGGTACTTTATTGCTAAGGTGCTTGAGGGGTGTGTGTGTGTGTGTTTGCGCTTGGGTTGGGCATAGGGGCTACCTAGGGTTCAGGCTGTGGGGTGGTTTGGATGAGCTTGCAGGGGTTTTGTTGACGCTTAAGCCCCACACCCCTGTACCCCCAACCCTAAACAACCTGAACCCCTAAACTGCTAGGTTTCTGAATAGGCCTTTAATAATAAGGGTCTCCTTTTTCCTACCATTTGGTGTTAATAGGGAAACCCCAAAATATAAAGGGCAAAAAGGTACTACTCGGGAACCTAGCCTAAACCGCGAACCCTACCCCCCCACACCCTAAGACGTAAGCCGAGGGCTTTGCGCTTCGGGCTGAGCCTTTAGAGTTTCGGGCTTCAGGGGCTTATAGTAGGGCCCAGAAAGTTGGAACATCAAGGTCCTCGTGCCTAGGTAAAGTATAGGAGATCATAGCACTAGTCATCCTAAATCCATCTTCCAACTTTCTGGGAATCACTTTAAGGTTTGAGGCTTCGGATTCGGGATTTCTGTGAGGGCACAGGGGTTCGGGTGACGGTTTTGTGGGTGTGCATTACGGCCCAACCCCCATGGGAACGAGTCACCGGGACCATCTGCCAGGAAGTTTGTGGCATAGTCAAGTTCCTGCGAGAGAGAAGTCTTCTTCATTGCCGCTTTCCGAAATCATCTTGCCGAATCAACCCCTCAACCCGAATTAAACCCTAAACTCAAGGCCTAGGCCGCCCACCTCCGTGAACGCGACCCAATATGCTCGCCCGCCTTTCCACAGCCATGGGGACCGTAGCACCCACGTCATAATCGGTACCCCCCGAAACCCCAAACCGCACACGCCGCTGCATGGTCCAGCCCCCAAAAAGGAATCTTTCAAGGGGGCCAGCAAGCAGATTTCGAGGATCTAGGGGTTTCCATGCCGGTAAGGGGGGACCTGGTCAAAACTGTGGTTTGGCTGGGCCCCCCTCCCTGTGGCTCCCTACCCTGGCCTGGCCTGCCCCCTTTTTTTGCCCGCCTGTGCCCTGCCCCGCCCTTCTGCTCTGCCGCCCTGCCTGCCCTGCCCTGCCGCCCTGCCCCTAGAGAAGAAACGGAATGAGTTTAGGGTTGAACCCTAAAAGGAATAAGTTTGGGAGGTTTGGCCGACTTAGACGGCGTGGGGTGGGAAAGTCAAAAGAAAGAGCCATCCATAATTACGCTTTAACGGCCAATCGTCATACTACGACGCACTCGAAAGTACACTGTCGCAAAATAAATCCGCTTATGCGCCACTCAACGGCAAACCCTAAACCCTAAACCCCTAAACCAAGCCTTTAAACCCTTGAATATTTTGGCCTCTGGATCGCAAGATCCAGAAGCAGAACATCCGATGGAGTTTTAAAGGCTGGTGTTTGAAGGGTTTCAGGGTTTAGGGTTTAAGGGTTTAGGGGTTTAGCGGTTTGGGGCTTCAGTGGTTTAGAGTTTAGAGTTTAGGGCTTCTGTTTACGTAGGTTTTTGAAGCTCTCGGCTTGACCTTAAGCGCCCTACCGGATTCTACTTGTCAGTAGGGCTCCTGAAATTTCTATATCATGGCTAGCATGTGGACCCCATCCAAAGCAGGGTTCGGGTGGCAGACTGAGTTTCGAGAAATGTCCAGCCCCGGTTCTGCAACTTTGCCATACCCTGGCTCGAAATGCCGTTGGTCGCTTATTGGTCCCATGCAGTAGTCCTGCATACAATGCTACTTGAGACAACAAAGTTTAGGATTCAGCCGGCATGCTGGTGTGTCCCTCTTTTTCGATGTCGAAAGATGCTTGTGACACACGGCATGTGAAGCTCAACACACACACACACAGAGGCTCCCAAATCCCGTCAATAATCCGAGCTTTCCTATGAGGGGCCTTGAACCGGCGGAGCAATTTTTTTTCCTAATGCTGGCAGACCCCTGGGTTTGCTCCTTTTGGATGGTGGCGTTCTGCCGCAAGCTATTGGGAATTGCAAGTTGCAGGTTGCCATTTGCATGGTGGCGTTCTGGCGCAAGCTATTGGGGAATCGCAATGTGCAGGTTTGCGTTTTGCCGCAAGCTCTTGGGAAATTGTAATTTTGCCGCAAGCTATTGTGGAATTGCAATTTGCAGGGTGACCATTTGCCGCAAGCTACTTGTCAGGGTTCTGCTTTGTTTCAAGCAAGCTACTGCGGGATTGCGATTTGGAGGCTCTTGTTTCGTGTTCAGTAGTGTTTTGCACTGGCGTCAACCTATTGGGGAATTCCAACTTTCCGGGTCCTGCTTTGCGCCAAGCTATTGGGGAATACAGACAAAATCAGAAGGGTCCACCCATGTGCCACAGTATCCGACAATATCGGCAACAAGCCTGCATCAAAAGCGCAAGCCGCTATAAGAGTTGTTCTTCACTGGAGCAGCGCACACAGGCTCGGAAACCAAAGGCGCACAAACCAGAGGAGCACACCCACGGGCGACAGCATGCAGAGTATCGGCAACATGTGCCGCAGCAGTGACACAGTGCAGGGAAGTTCATGGATAGCATCACAAACGCAAGAGTCACAAGTGTAATCAGGGCGACACTGCAGTCATCAGCATCAACTGCGGCAGTGTCAGAACACCGTGTCATGAGCATGAAGTCCGCGACGCAACGGTTTGAACCAAAAAGCCCAAACGTTTAGGGTTGTTAAGACTTAACAGGTTTCTAGGAGCAAGGTTTTCCGTGACTCTGGTGAGGTGACCATAAAGTCTCGAAACCATAATGCCCAAATGCTACATGGGCGAAGAGACTGTATTCAAAGGCTTTCAGCGGCACGCGACAACTCAGCCACCATGTCAACATGTATTGCTCAAATGATATTTGAGCCATTCAAGATAGCATGCTGTTCAAAATTTCTGAGAACTGCAAGCGGCATTCGATGTTTCATCCTGTGAGCCTGCGATCCGCAAAGCTCTCCCGGCGACTTTCGCCCCACCGTGACGAGCAAGGTGAGGACGTGGATCACAAGCAGCTCCGGTAAAGTTAGATGCTCGATGCTCAGTAGTACCGGCGTTTAAGGTTTATGTGCTGAGAAGGACCGTTAAGTGAAGGTAACAAGCAGGCTGTCAAAGCTACGGCCGGGCTCGTTCGGGTTTGGGGCCAGGGATGACCAGGCCAATGCTAAATTCGAGAATCTCCAACTCCTAACGAGGCAAAACGGTTTAAAGTTTAGGGTTTAGGACCAGTTTGAGTCCTGGTAGGATACTTTAAACACCGACCTTGATACATTATACCTGGAAGCTCCAAAGCATCTTAATTTCCAAAATTGTCTTCGTCCGCACACTTGTTGTAAATCCGCATCTTTATCTGTTAGGTTTCCGTGTCTGATGGATTTCGGGGAAACGTGCAGAAATTGGCATCATCAATCTGCATCTTATGCTAGCAGAACGAAATGGACCTAGCCTGTAGCAAGGCGATGGACATAGTNTGTTAGGTTTCCGTGTCTGATGGATTTCGGGGAAACGTGCAGAAATTGGCATCATCAATCTGCATCTTATGCTAGCAGAACGAAATGGACCTAGCCTGTAGCAAGGCGATGGACATAGTGTATCGTCCCGAGATCGCAGCACATCTGACAAATATTTAACCTTCAACTAAACCGAAGCTTACCCACCCCAGGTATCGTCAGCAGGACCTCTATCATGGGTGCCCGTCATGGCATTCAATTGTTATCCATATTAGCTTGCAGTAGCTAGCATCGTTCACAACTCCCCGGTTAAACCTGAAACACCTTAAGCCTATAAACACCCTGAACTTTCGCAACTTTCCCAGCTCGAGGCAGGGCAAAGCCGCGCAGGTTGTTGGCTGGAGTGCATAGATCGAAATAGCGGTTCCGAGCCTAGCTCATAGCGAGATATCGGTTGTAAGCCGACATACATAGTGGAGGCTCCCACAGTATTCACATTCATGTGTATGTATGTATGTACGTATATATGCATGTACATGCATGTAGTCATGCATGTATGTATATGTACATGTATATGCATACATACACATGAATGTATATTTGCATTTGTATATATGACTATGCATGTATATGCATTATGTGCATACTATATGTATACATGTACATGTACAATGTACATATGCATGCAATGGTGTACATGTATAGATGTACATGTATATGTATGTACACCTTTGTGTACGTATATGTGCAGGTGAATGTGCATGTGCATGTGTGTGGCACGTATGTACGTATATACATGTATACGTATAGTATGTCTCATGTCTGTATATGTATACATGTTAAGTATATAAGTATATATATATATATATGAGTAAGGTAGGTAGGTAGGCATGTCGATCTCGCCGTCGGTTGGCGCCTGGAGCAGGGCCGAGGTCTCGCTGGCCTTACTTTTGCATCTATGTGCTTTGCATTGCTCGACTAGTTGCTCTCTTGAACCTATTCGATGGTAGCTTTCTGGCTTCCAGGCTGTAGGGCTTAGGCGCCATAGTGGAACGTGCACACTCGTTGTAGATGCTAGTCTAGCCGAAGCTTAAGTCCGATCGGGGCAAATTTCGGTTTCCTATCTAGCCTTGCTCAAGCTAGCTTTTTCGTAATGGCATCGCTGGCCGAAGTTTGGTGCCAAATTCCGGGTATGGACGCTCGGGGTGCAAGCGGAAGGCTGATTGTGGGCCCTGTGAACCTAAAGCGTGAGGACCTGGACTTTAACTACTTGGTTGTAGGGCGTGCAATTGAGTGGGTGGGGTGCAGACCATCTATAGAACCTTTGGCGGACGCGGCGGGGGACTTCTTCCACAAGACCAGGGTCAAAGGAAGACCCCCAGCATCACGTACCCCAGCTGCATGATATGTACTGACGATCAATACTTTAAGAACCGATCTGCATATATCGTTGCCGAGGTGATTTCTGCAAAGCTGCTGCATGGCGTGTGCGGAACCTTATCACGATTTTCTGTGCGATTGTCAAACGTCCCCACAGACCTCGGGAACGGAACATCTTGAAGCTTTACGAGCTTCTGAACATTGCCATTCCTGAAGGACCGAATATTGTTCAATATGCCAAGTTCTAAAANATAACTAGTTCCCCCAAGTATCCTCGCCTTCGACCAGGACGATCGCCCACAGAAGATGGTGAGGACGAGGCCTGTGCTGGGAGCTAACAACTCTAGCTGGGGCCCGCAGCTTTAGTGTTTCTTGATTTCGGGGCTGGGTGCTTAGCATGCAGTTTGTAATTGCAGGTTTATGAGGAGGAAGCAGAGGAGGAAGAGTATCCTACAGATGATGAGATCATGGATGTCGAAGCCAAGGCTAGTACTGATGGTCCCAATGGCCCTATCCAAGCCCCGGAGTTGCAAAGTGTTGCCCCCACTGCTGCCCGGCCCCCGCTGCTTTTGAGGGCAAATGGACCAATCGAAAGCCCAACCCTTCCAGCTGCTGAGCCGAAGCTCACTCCTGCGACCCCTGTTCCTGCACCTGCTGCNGCCCCCACTGCTGCCCGGCCCCCGCTGCTTTTGAGGGCAAATGGACCAATCGAAAGCCCAACCCTTCCAGCTGCTGAGCCGAAGCTCACTCCTGCGACCCCTGTTCCTGCACCTGCTGCTGACACATGTGACTTGTTTTAATACAAAGTGAAGCCCCGAAGCTCAAGATAAGTCCTTACACCATAGCATCCCGATTAAATCATGTGGGCCCAGGTGATTCGATTACGACTGCAGCNTGCTGACACATGTGACTTGTTTTAATACAAAGTGAAGCCCCGAAGCTCAAGATAAGTCCTTACACCATAGCATCCCGATTAAATCATGTGGGCCCAGGTGATTCGATTACGACTGCAGCGACATCTGCCGTGCAAGTGACCCCGCCAGCCAGGCACGACTCGGTTGCTTCTCCTGAGTCTACTGAGAAGCTGCCCCTGCCGGTGAGCAAGAAGCGCCTCCTGCTCGAGCATTTGGAGCGTGAGTATGCTTGCTTGGAAGAGCTCCTCTTGCTGAAGCGTCAGAAGACAGCTAAGCGAGTGTGTGACGAAGCTCGAGCAGTGCCGCATGGCCATGGTGGCTAGCATCCAATTTAGCACCGTATATCATGATCATGAGCATTATAACCGGCACACACATACGCAAAGTGCATGGCCCAGGTGATATGGATCGTTTCGAGACCCAGCCGATGTGCTTCGAAGTGGCAGAGCAGGTGCTGCAGGCTGCAAAGGTGGAGTGTTGCAAGCGTGAGCAAGAGATGATTTCGGAGGCCATGCACGCAGTACTTATCGAGTGTTCCTGCTTGCATTTATTATGGCATAGATGGCCCGAGCCACTTACTTGCAGGCTTCTCTGCCCGAGCAGACCGCGGAGGAGAGATCGGTTGAAGCCGGTGAGAGTTCGGTCGATCGGTTCGCTGGTGAACCCCAGGCCCTTGCTGAAGCCCCTCCTGAGGATTCGGTTGCTCGGCTCGGTGGTGAACCCCAGGCCCTTGCTGAAGTCCCTCCTGATGGTTCGGTTGCTCGGCTCGGCGGTGAACCTGAGGCCCTTGCTGAAGTCCCTCCTGATGGTTCGGTTGCTCCCTGCACCTCTGTTGAAGCCCCTGGCATGGCTGCTGCGCCCGATGCTGTGTCAAAGCTGCCCAGTGGAGAGGGATGCAAGGAGGGTGGGGGCCGAAGCGGGAAGGCGAAAGCCAAAGCCAAGGCAAAGGTAAAGGTTACGAAGGTGGATCCCCCGCCCCAGGAGGTTGCTACGGACCCAGAGCATCTAAACCAAAGCCCGCATGCATCGAAGCTTTGAGTGCAGTGTCTCCTCAGCAGCAGGTGAAAGCAACTCATGCGGGTAAGAGCGGTAAGAAGGGCAAGAAGCTTCAGGATGTTGATCACCCCATGGATGGAGAGGACCATGCTAAGGAGGAGTCAGTCAAGAGGCCTCCGGGAAGGCCCAAATCCAAACCGGGCCCCAAACCCAAGGCCGGTGCGAAGCCAGCGCCGAAAGCATCGGCCAAGGCCAAAGCAGGTGTAAAGCCAAAGGCAAAGGCGAAGGGAAAGGCCAAAGCAAGCGCAAAGCCCGTTGTGCCATCTGAGACAGATGCTGTGGACAGCTCCGCAGTCCATACCAGAAGGCGCAAGCCGGTGAGCTGTGAGACCCTCGAAGAGGCTCGCAAGAGGAAGAGCCGACAGTCATGCGCCTATCATAAGGCAAAGAAGGAAGCTGAGGCCGAAGGGTTGTCGGCTGAGGAAGCCAAAGAGAAAGCCAGGACTGTAGCTTGTCTGATGTTTCGCATGGTTTGAGAAGTTCGGAAGCCATCATCTCTGTGTGCACTTGTGTCCTGCACTGCCCTTTTCAATTTAAGGCCTACAAGAACACCGCATGATTCGATCCGGTACGATGACGACAAGCCCTGTGTGCTTACATGCAGTGCAAATTCGTGGACAGTCGTTTGGGGAGCTGGTATGTTGGTGGCTTGTGATCCAACCCCTGCCAGCCATGTACGTGTACATGCAATATGTGCACACCTGCAACACATATGTAGCTCGGGCTGAGCCTGCGCAGGCCAGGGAGCAGGACTGTGCAGAAGTCTCACTGACCCCGAGAGTGATGAGCATGGTGCCGAAAGAAGTCGTTGTATGGCTCGCCATATCATGTCGCATGAGTGGCTGTTGCAACTACAAGAAATCCTGCACATGAACACATCCGTCTTTGCATGTTCGTGCCAGGTCGCACTACTTCAAATCCTATGTGTTCGAGGCTTCGATCGACTTTCACATGAATCCGTGCCCACCGCCTCCCTAGCCCTCATCCCCCATGGTTGAATCAAAACAAGAACCTCACACGCGCAGGTACTCCGTGCACTTCGCCTACACCACGGTGACATTCGAGTCGGTACCGAGGCTTGGTCCGCTGAGTAGATCAAACAGTCTGAAACGACACCGATCTATAGTGTGGGAGAATCCGTGACATATGTAGCAGCCCTTTATTAAGTTCTGAAGTCCTTACCATATGAACCCTGAACCCTAACCCTCCCTAAACCCTTAACCCTCCACCAGGTGCCTGGATCCACGTCTTCGTGTGGATGCCTGCATCGGTTCCTGTGCCCAGGCAGCATACATGTACTTCTAGGGATCTGAGGGAGGCTTTGTACTTGTCTCTCATATCGTGGCAATTAAGGACCGTCTGCTTTGAATGGCTTTTCGCCGTGCTGCTGCTGCTGCAGAAGATGGTGACTCCTCCCTTGCATCTGATTCGCTTTAGCAAGTGCCAGTTGCTGCGAGGTTGCTTTCTGAAGTTGGCTTGTTGGCTCAATAATTGTATATAGTAGCTTTTGGGCGATGTGATTGTAGCTACATATCACAATACACAGGCCATGTAGCTAGCTTCGACTTCGTGTTCTAAGCCTCTATATCTAAGGATTGTGGAGCTAGCTTATGGTACTCTCGAGGTTTTGGTGCAAATCTCAATCTAGCTGCATACATCTGTGCCATGGAGTCCTCGACTCCCGACTCCTCGCTACTTGTTCGATTGATACACGTCGGGGCTCCAAAGGTGCTTCGTTGCCAAATGTCTCGAGTTCAACAAGTACATTACACTAGCCTGCAGGTGCTAATCGCCATCGTGTTGATGCTGATGTGGAGCCCGAACTTTCCCAAATCCCGGTTTGACTTTCTGGACTTGTTCGCCGGTGCAGCAAATGCTTCGGAATTCTGGTGTCTTGCCTCAACTTAAACTGCCTTCCATGTAATATATTGTGCATGTCTAGTTAAGAAACCCTAAACCCTAAACCCTAAGCACCCTAAGCCCTAAACCCTAAAGGTGATAGGAGAGCAACCCAATAGCCCTCACATTTTCGACCCGACATCCCCAGGCCCAGAATCCCCGACCAGCAACCCGGAAGCAAATAAAGCCTTCCTATGTGTACCATGCCAGGACTTCTCGGGGGCTTCGTGTGGCCACGGTGGATATCAGCAGAAGCCCACACATGGACTTCTGTTCACGAGCAGGATTCTTGCAGCTGGACTTGAATTCTTTAGATTTCACATTGTACACATCAGACCATGTTGTGCCTGGGTTGTGCTATCTGGAGGCTTGTGGTCTGGATTATTCTTCAAGAGCCTTGCAATGCCTTCAACCTGATGGGTCCAGTGTGCAGCAGCTGGGGACTGCCCAATCGGGGCACAAGCAGGAGAGATTTCATTAATTGGAGGGGTGGGACTGAACTCCCATACATCAGCAAAGCAAACATGATGATATCCAGGCTTCTCGTCAAATAGTTTAAGTTTAAGCCCTATAACCCCCTAGTGCGGAAATCGATAACTTAACCCTGATCGAACCGTATAAGACCATATACCCTCAGATGCAAAGCCCAAAAACTTTCAAAGTATCTGTGCACCCGGAGGAATTTAGCATAGCACTTGATGTCCTCTAAGGGTTATCTTGGTCATCCTCGTCATGACGGCGCAACATGTGGTCTGGGTATTGGAACACCCAGTATGCTCTCTCATAACTCGACACGACCGCTTCGAATGGTTGTGCAATGCCGTCGTTTGGGCCCCTTTTTCATGCATTACGCAGTATGCACATGGATCCTGCGAGCCTCTCTACTCACTCTACTCATGACCATGCATGCAGTAGGAAGCTCAAGCCGTACGATCCAAGGTGTATCGCCAAAATCTCTGGCTCATGTCCTTTGGCAGCCCGACCCCGAAGCGCACATCACTGTTTTCTAACTCACCACTCATCAAAGAGCTTGATTGTGGTATCCTACGGAATTCTGTTCGTAAGAAGCTGACAAAGAAGAAGACAGTTCGATCCTAGGTTGCAACAAGTCACGTGTGGGACAAGCAGTGTTGTCGGATGCAGCTATAGCAAGCCTTCTAGCTACACCATGCAGGTCGATATCGAGATGACAAGGGCGAGAAGAAGTTCCAGGGATGCTGCCACATGAAGGATTCCGGGCATCTTGGCTGTTGCTGTCGAGAACACTAGCTTTTAATGGGGTCCACTCATGCAGTNCGATATCGAGATGACAAGGGCGAGAAGAAGTTCCAGGGATGCTGCCACATGAAGGATTCCGGGCATCTTGGCTGTTGCTGTCGAGAACACTAGCTTTTAATGGGGTCCACTCATGCAGTTCTTTTAAGCTCCTACTTGGCATATGTGACTTTCGTGTATGAAGCATTTGTACATCTAGATAACTGAGGATATGCTTTCCATCCTTGCAGCAAAATGTTGCTGCATCGGCCCTGCTCCNCGATATCGAGATGACAAGGGCGAGAAGAAGTTCCAGGGATGCTGCCACATGAAGGATTCCGGGCATCTTGGCTGTTGCTGTCGAGAACACTAGCTTTTAATGGGGTCCACTCATGCAGTCACTGGCATACTCTGCTGTCCTTGCTAGGGTTTATCCCAAACGCTTCTGCTCGGCTCTCTATCGTGCCTTCTTCCACACCGAACTTCGGCACCTTCGCCGGGATCTCCGCAACAAGAATGAAGTTGAGCCTGGGCTGTCAGACCGGGAGCTTTTCGAGCGAATGCAGCTTAGTGACGTTTGGTCAGACGCCAATCTTGCAGATGTGTATTTCTATGTCCCCACCTGGAAATCCCTGATTCATGGACATCGACAATTGCCAAATTCGACCGAGAGTTGGATTCCAGGGTGCCTTGCTACACTAGCTATGCATGCAGAGTTCCATCCCTTGCACTAGCATACGATAGGCTTCGTGCCCCAACCCAGGTAAATGCCTGCCCTGAACTCAGAGAGGAGTACATGGATCTGCTGAGGGGGCCCGCTGTGTCACCCTAGGAGGGACCTAGGTGGCCTAGAGACGATAGAGGTTGGCTGGGGGTCCGATTGATTTGATTAAGTTAGAACAGGGATAGGGTGCTTTTCCTCGCAGAAAACCATCCCTCATGTTTTTCAAGAATCCGCATGTTTTTCCGATTTTCGGTGAATGTAGCAAAACAAAGGCCCCGCAACACGCCTGCAAACCCCCGCAACACGCCCGCAAATCCCCGCAACATGCCCGCAAATCTAAATCCATGTGTTTTGGCTTCTAAGCACTCTCTTTTTTTAATGAAACTAAGATTTATTAGGTTTCGGATGCCCTCCAGCCCATATAGAATACTTCTGCTGGTGTCGGTGGACAAAACGAAGCACCAACGAGCCTTTCACGCATGCATGTGTGCTTATGCAATATCACGTTGGTGCATGATCGCTGTGGTCTGAGTGTATAGGCTTTGCTGGTATGAGGTCGTTAGAGAGCCTAAACCAGGCCTTGGGGGTTCTTCATCATTGGAAATCCGACATGTCGGTTTCTGGCACTGACGAAGACGATATCGATGCAAAGATCGCTGCTGCATGTCTGCATAGATGCTGCCTTCGTGTGGTATGTGATATATACATATATATATAGAATATATATATATATAGAGAGAGAGAGAGAGCATTATATATATATATATATATATGTACTAGATATATATGTATGTATTATTATATACTAACCATGTTGCAGTGTATCATATATATATATGTCTATTGCAATGCATTGCATGTATATATACATACATGCACACATGCATACATGCATATATATATATACATACATACATACATACATACTACAAAGTCATATTATGCATTAAATTGTATGTATGCATGTATGTCTGCATGCTTTGCTACTCAGGCTGCAAGAGAACGGGTACGCCGAATTCAGATGCTAGTGGACGACAGCGAGTCGGCACCTGCATCCATTCCCCCGATGATCCCAGGACTGAATCTATAGTGTAGGATGTAACCTGCCCTCGAAGTCAACACACCATTGTGTCAGGAGCCCCTGCGATAGCCAAAGCTAGTGGAGCCTACATTGCAGGTGCTTCAAGCAGGCCTCTAGAGTCTGCTACGGAAAGCCCGGAAGCCCGCATACTGGCTCCTTCCCCAGCCAGCTCTCCGGCCACACCTGCCCCGAACCCGAAGCATGTAGTCACCGAGACCCAACGAATGCTTGCCCAGAGCTCAAAAGTTTGGCAGGATACGCTTACAGAGACCCAATGTGAGTCCCCGATCGAGCCTTCAGGTGAGCTGCCCAGTGAGCCCCAGGCCAAGGCCCCGAGTGTGCCCCTGACCAATGGTTTGAGTGAGCCCTTGACCAAAGCTCCGAGTGAACCCCTGACCAGTGTGCCCCTGACCAAAGCTCCCAGCGAGCCTCTGACCAAAGCTCCGAGTGTGCCCCTGACCAAAGCTCCGAGTAAAGCTCCGAGTGAGCCCCGGACCAAAGCTCCGAGTGAGCCAGCTCCCAGTGTGCCCCTGACCAAAGCTCCGAGTGTGCCCCTGACTGGAGCTCCTGGTGAGCCCCTGACCAATGCTCCGAGTGTGCCCTCGCATTCGTCCCCGCTGAAGTGCAAGCCACACAACTCCCCAGGCAAGAGATCCGTTTCCTTGGATTTTGGCAGCCCGTCAACACAGCTCTCCACCCCCAAGAATAGGACCCCCCGGGCCAAGGGGAAAGGCTTTATTCCGATATCGGCCCTGCGGTCTGCAAAGAAGAAGACACCATCCCGTGCAGCCCAAGCGCCGAAGTTGGAAGGCTATTGGAGGCTCCGTGCTCTACATAGACATACCACGCACACATATAATACATACACAGAGAGAGACACACACGTACACACGCACATGCAGGGGTATCGTCGGAGCTATGTTGCAGAGAGGGAGAGGGAGAGAGATTGTCGGTACCATGGTGTTACGTGGTGTGGTACGATGTTTCCACAGGTATGCATGCAGCTTGCTGTTGCTCTTACCATGTATGTTCCTTTCCCTTCTTATATCTATATCTATATCTATATCTATATATGTATATGTATCTATATCTATATTTATATCTATATCTATATCTATATATCTATATCTATATCTATATATCTATCTATACATCTATCGCCCGAAGTGTATACACTCCCAGCTCTCCTTCCTAGGGTCCGTCGCTATCTCACCCCGAACAAGAATGGCCAGTTCCAATGCTCCCCGGAGATGTTAAAGATGGCAAAGGAGTCAGATGGGAGCTGCTCGCTTGCAGGTGCTTTACATGGTGTGTAGTGTGTATGTGCATGGGTAATTATTCTAGCAGCACAGGAGAGAAGATTCGAAAGCTGCTACTGGACAATGGTGGTCACTGGGAGAAGGTGGAAGTGGCTGTAAAGCAGTGGAGTCAGAATATCAACACCAGAACGCAACGTGGTGGGTATGTCACAAAGCAATGGCTGATTGACAATGAGAGCTTTACTCAGCACCCTGTCCACAGTAGTTGGGTGTGACATACTTCAATAATACACGCCTCTATATAGTGTGTGTGTGTGTGTGCTGAGGGCGATGGCAGACAACGCTTTCATTTGGGCCGCCCAGCGCGGTCTGAAACGAAAGAACGAAGTGCATGGAGAGGAAGAGGCAGACATCCCTCTAGATATGCGCTGGGCCAAGACCAATGAGACGGGAAGCCGTGTGGAGTTCCAGGGTGAGGCTGAGGTGGATGAAACCCGTCTATAGTACAGCTAGTGTGATGCTTCCATAATTTGTCGTTCTTGATCATCCTAGGACCCCAACCTTTCTCTCCTCGAGTCCGGGGGTCTGGGTTCCGAGCCAGACGAGCATGCCGCCACGCATGATGCCAATCCTGGACAGCAAGCTGCTGAAGCTGCTATTCAAGCCGGTGCTTCTTTTAAGCTCCTACTTGGCATATGTGACTTTCGTGTATGAAGCATTTGTACATCTAGATAACTGAGGATATGCTTTCCATCCTTGCAGCAAAATGTTGCTGCATCGGCCCTGCTCCNTTCTTTTAAGCTCCTACTTGGCATATGTGACTTTCGTGTATGAAGCATTTGTACATCTAGATAACTGAGGATATGCTTTCCATCCTTGCAGCAAAATGTTGCTGCATCGGCCCTGCTCCCATCGTTCTTGCAAGCTCTGGGGCGAAAGGTGGACAGCGCCGAAAGTGTAAAGGACGGTATGTTAATGTTGCGAGGTTGGTGTAGACATCCCCACTAGAAGCCCCCAAAGCTCAAGCGTGCAGGACAGGATGCTGGCTTCTAAGTCCGAGAAAGGCAAATCGTTGCTTGGGCTTGTTAGACTTCGGAGTTGGGGGTTGCAGATGTATGCATGAGTCTTACGATTCAGGATTGGCTCGTCAATCGACGGCTGCCTGACCAAGCTTCAATCCATCTATGATTCCCTCGTGCAACAGCAAGCAGCTATAGCGACCGCCAGAGATGAGAACATGATCGCAGAGAGCTTCGTCTGCATGTTTCCTAAACCCTTTAAACCCCAAACCCTGCGCCGAAACCCTAAACCCTAAACCCTCAGCCCGCTGCAGGCTGGAGAAGAAGATCATGGAGAGCTACATTCAGGCGACCAAACAGGATCTGGCACTCAACAACTACGTGATGCGATCCAAGTCGCTCGTCAAAATTATATAGGTAGTCCGGGCTTGTACATGCATTCTAGCAAGAGATGTCAACCTAGGTCTGTGAAGGGTTCGGCTGCTGCCGCCGCTCCTGCTGCGACTGGGAAAGCGAAACCCAAGAGCAAGGCGAAGCCTAAGGCTAGTGGCAAATCTCGCGAGAACTTGGAGACACCAGCCCGAAGGGTCTCGAGCAAGCGTGCCGGGAAGAAGCCCTGATCCTAGCTGAGTTTTGTTCGATGCTATGTGTTCGATGCTAGCATCGTTACCAGCCTTTATTGTGGTACATGGCCACAATCCGATTTGCAACGTGTGTGAAGCATGTGAGCTGCAATACCGAAGCTGAAAATTTTCTCGTCGCAATGAACTGCATGCCTGCTGTTGAACACACTGAGTGTTGCTTTGTTGTTCCCCACGCAGGTCCTTCTATAGAGTGGGCCTATGGTGCCTTGACCAATATCTATGTGACTCCCAACCCCTGAAACCCCCTATCGATAATCTTAAACGAACCCCTTACCCCGCGCTCAGGTGTGCCTCCAGCTGATGATTCTGACGAGTCTGACGTCGTTGAGGAGCTCCTCCGAGGAATCAGCAGTGGTGCTTCTCGGTTGATCTAGCCAACTGTTTAGGTTTATAGACGTCCTTGGTGGGTTCGTAGGGGGAAGAGGAGTTGCTTAGATCGTACTAGCCGTTTAATTGAACCCGTGCTGCCTATAGGCTGACTCCTGTGCTAGAGTTGCTCGGTTGGCGAAGAAGACATCGAACAAACTTCGTCACAAAGGCAGGGCCCTTCGAAAAGTATGG
>BGNK01004750.1:584-25778 GCA_003297005.1 Symbiodinium sp. clade A Y106 | reverse complement strand
TAGGGTCCTATCAGGTATTCGGGATCCAGTTCTCCAGCGACTCGGGCGATGTGGCCAGGGCATGTACAACAATGGAAATGCTTGCAAAAAGATACACAACATGCTGTCTGATGAAATGTTTACACTGTCAATTGAAGTATCCTACGCAACTGTGCCAGTTTGCCATCTGAAGAAGAAACGTGATGTGGCAATGCAGTGGCCAGTGCTGAAATTATCTTCTTGGGCTAAGTACGAGCTGGAGAAAGGCGGGGAAATGTTCCTTGCTGGGAACAACATATTGGATGAGGCTGCTTGGAAGTCGGAGCTCAAAAGCTTCTGGGACAGATATGAACGAGTCGACGAAAGCCACCCCGTGTTTGGGCTGGACCCTATGGCTCGCTCAACGACAATACCCTACCTCCTCCACGGTGATGAGGGCCGGGGCCGAGGGAAGGTTCCAATCCTGACAATGTCGTACCAATGTTTGTTGTCGCACTATGGCAGCCACAGGCTCAACATGTCAGGGAGTTTTGGCTGCAATATAGTAATTTAGAGAGCCTTGACTACTAGACCGGGTAGCTCTTGTATGCTCTTGCTGTAAGCTCTGGATGCAAGGCACTCCTTCTGCAGTCGGCTTCTCTATACTGTTTTCCCAGCGCAGTGTTATGCCAAGAATGATGCCAGCATCTTTTCCTTATTGGAATTCCTATCGGATGACTGCATTTCGCTTTTCTTGATGGTGTTGAAGCCTCGCAACTGCAAGAAGATATGTTAGTAGCAGTTGAGCACAACAATACAAAGCGCAAGGCATTTGCCTGATCACAATTAAGGTCTCTCATGAGGGACGGACATTCCACTTTCGTTTCGGGTATCTGGGATGCAAAGGAGACTGGGTATGGTTACGGAAAGCATTTGCTTTGAGCCCTGGCTGGAGCTCGAAACGAAAGTGTCACCTTTGCTCCTACGAGGCTGGTATTAGGGTAATAACTAATGCTAACTAACTAGAAACCCTAAACCCTATAAGCCCTAAACCCTGTACCTTATATATAAGCCCTATACTAACCCGATATAAACACTGAACTCAGAACTCTATAACTGCCTGCAGGATTGGTACGATGTTTCGGCCAGAAGCTCCCTCCGAACCACGTGGGACCCTCAACTGCCTGGCCTGCATCCTTGGAAGCAAAGAATCTACAGTCCACTTCGGGGCATACCAGGGGGTGAGGATTGGCGGAGGATACGTGTTGACCCTGCGCACACGTATGCGATACAGGGCTTCGGCTCAACTATGGCCACATCAACTTGTCTGCTGCTTTGTATCTTGGGGTTTGCAATCGGAAGGTCGATGAATGCCCGCTTAAAAGGTATCTACCGCAAGTTTAAAGCTTGGTGTTTGCAAAACGGGAAAACCACGAGCTTGACTGGCCTGAGCATGAAGAAGCTGAAAATGAAATCGCCGCCTCGATGCAGACCTGACACTATTCATGCTTTGTCGCTTTTAGTGTGAGTCGGGTTTGGGGCAATTGTATCGATCTAGGGTCTATATAGCTTGGGTAATTGGGGATGACGTGTATAGGATGGCTTCCTTCCCCTCCGGTGTTGGCAAGGGCTTCGATACAATTTTGCTGCTAAAGTGGCTAGCCAGCTTCTTACCGGGACTTCAGCGGCTTGAATCTTACATGAAGATTATTGAACGTTTTTGGGGGACCATGTTAGTGAACCAGTGAACTTTTTCCTGTCTATAGTTGTCAAAGCCTAAGTATATAAACCCTATACTTTCATAAACCCTATACTTTCCAGCTTTAGGATGGGCCGAATCGTCAGATCCAAGAGGTGCTCGAGTGGATGATACTGAGCACAAGTGCTTTCTACAAGCCGCTGCATCAGTATGGAGTTTGGGTGCCCGCTTCTGCTGCGAACACCATTGTGGCACATGGGTTCAACATGTGTGCTTCTTGTCTAGAGATACAACAACCCGGAAGCCCAGCAAAAACTCCGAACCCTGAGCTAGCTCGATCGTATTAAGGAAGGGTACGGCGCTATGGCGGCGATGTGCTCCAGCCGTGGCTGGGCACTCTACAAACTGAAGCCCAAGCTCCATATGCAGAGCCACATATTGAACCCCGACTTGCTATGGTGCTTTGCAAATATATACAAGCTGGCATTTCATGACGGTTATCTCTAAGGATCGAAATGAAGAGTCAACTTTCGAACAGCCGCTACATCTTCAATCCTCTCAGTGGCTGGGCGACAAAGCTTGAAAGTGTGCATGCCTTTCGTATAGCTTGTACTTGATCCGCTTAACCGTGTCTTGACTGAGACTGCTCCTGTTTCAGCGACGAGGACTTCATCGGTAGAATGGCGAGGATATCCCGCCGTCAGAAAGTCGACAAAGTTGCCAGACGGTGTATCAGAATAGCGTTGCTATTGTACAAACAGACATGGGGGAGAGAGGTTCCTCGCTAGCGATGTCACCCTGAACTTCCGAAGTGGTTGCGACTGCACAAAAGTCTCAGGTCGCTGCCCAGCTTGCCGCAGCCAGCAATGCGAGCACGTAGAAGATGTCAGGGGAGATAATATGCAATGTATATATATATATATGTCTATGTATATAACGTACTTCCCCTTCCTCGCACATCAGCAGTAGAATAAGACGGTCCTGCGGACCACGCACATATATCCAAAGCCCGCACATTAATTTTCAGTAGTTCCTGTCACGCCCACATTTTTTAAGGCATGGAAATTTCCATGTCGAAGTAGCTTTCAGGNTAAGACGGTCCTGCGGACCACGCACATATATCCAAAGCCCGCACATTAATTTTCAGTAGTTCCTGTCACGCCCACATTTTTTAAGGCATGGAAATTTCCATGTCGAAGTAGCTTTCAGGCTGGTCAACCATTGGACCCCTGGACCCCAACCTTTAAAACGGGAACCCTTCTGCTACGCATTCGGGAAAAAATCACTAACCTTCCCCGGAGCAGCGTGCCTTGCACTTTTCGCAAAGCACATCGACGCTTGTGCCTCCGGGTCGGCGAACATTCTCCTGGCGTGCGAGTCTTCAGATTCACAAGAATCCCACACAGCACCGTCATCCACCGTCATGACTATCGGGACTTTGTAGATCCACCCGCGATACGCATACATGCCTGCTTGCGATTGGCCCAGTGTGTGCACGGAGTTGTTGGACTGCACCAACGCTCGATGGTCCAGCACAAATTGCATGTCGTTCACATTGAAAAGAATGTAGCCATGAGAGTCTTTGTCAAACTCTGTTAGATCGGGGGCTGGTGCGCCCTGCACCGTCTGGATGAAAGGGTCGCCCCATGCAGCCATAGACGCTGCCAAGGGACTTCGCCAATGTGCTCTTCCCGGTTCTAGACCCACCCCGCAAGACGAGAAACTTATAGCGTAGTTGGTCCGCAGTGTACTGCGCGACCCAGGGCTGCAGAGCTGCCAAGACTTCAGGCCGGAAAGGTCGCTTCAATGCCTGGAGCCTTAGCTCCGTGGCAATCTCGGTCTGGTATTCGCCGAGCCGCTCGAAAGCGAACACTCTCAACTTGCTTCAATCGTCCCAGGAAGCCAATGCGCACTTGACACCTGTTTGCTGAGATCCACAGTCTAGCACTACGCAAAAGGAAGCCTATAGCAAATCTGATCTGCATCGGCAACACGATAAGGCCCGAGCGCATACCGGATGTAGACATCATGTGTCAGTTTGTGTTCGGACCACAAAGAATCCAGCCACCAGCCTTTGACTGGATAATCTTTCCAAGGTTCATACCCAGACGTGGCTACCTTCAAAGTCCCGACCTGAAGATGAGGCTCGAGTTCACAAACAAGGCTGCAGTACTCTCCAAACACTTCACTGTGCTGGACAGCCCTGCCAACGCCTTGTCCGCGAAGACGTAGAAATGACCGTGGTTCTTCATTTCCCTCATCTTCGCCCNCACAAACAAGGCTGCAGTACTCTCCAAACACTTCACTGTGCTGGACAGCCCTGCCAACGCCTTGTCCGCGAAGACGTAGAAATGACCGTGGTTCTTCATTTCCCTCATCTTCGCCCCCCCACCTGCTGTGGCCTGCGCATTCGGTCGAATGCCGTTGAAAGTGACGGCGCGAAGGCCCGTTCAATCAACTGCCTTGTTGAACTCCATGAAGACGTGCAGATGAAGGCGGCCCTCAAGCCCGGATCGCAGAGACGTCTCCAGTGTAGCCGTCCAGCGAACGACGAACTCGAGGGTCTGCAGCCAGGCCACAAAAGGCTCCCACCAGTCTTCAGACAACTCGGCCGAATTGTACGTGAAGAGGCACGATGCTGCGCGCAAGCGGCAGCCTGTGTCGGCTGCATCGTCGGAGCCTGAGAGCTTTATGCAGGAACCCTTCTCTTACCAACCTATTGAGCATATCTGCTACAACGCGNTAAGACGGTCCTGCGGACCACGCACATATATCCAAAGCCCGCACATTAATTTTCAGTAGTTCCTGTCACGCCCACATTTTTTAAGGCATGGAAATTTCCATGTCGAAGTAGCTTTCAGGTAATTGGGCTTTCTCGACACCAAGTCCTTACGTACACCCACACGCTTTTGAAATCCTATGCACTCACTCCGGCAGCCCACATGAACTCCGAAACCTTGTGTATGGAATATAGCTTGAGGCCCAAAGGTTTATAGGGGTTTAGGGTTCCGGCTTTATGTTTCGCGGCTTCCGGTTCAAAGCTTACGGCGTAGAGTTAAACTTGTTCCGGATTGCAGGCTCATGAGTCCTCGAACAAGGCATGTACGTTAAAGTACAATATTACGCCCCTACTTGGAGGTTCATGGGTAGTTATAACTAGGGTTTTAAGTAGGGCAACTACACTTATATTAGGGGAGATACAACCCCACTTATAACTACCGCTGAACCTCCCAGTATAATTTATTCCTTAATCCAAGGATATTTGGTTCTCTGGAACCCTTGCCCTACTTTCTTCTTTTCTACCCCGATAGCAAAACACTAAAGTATGCGCTATAGGCCAAAAATCGTGAAGCTCCCAACAGACTCTGCTCTAGTCCAACATGTAGGTCAGTTAACATTAGGGGCTCAAGAATCCTAAACCAACCGGCCTGAAGCCTTGTAGCCACAAAGCCTTTCGGCATGGACTTTACACCTCAAACACGTAACGGTAACATAGGGGCTCGAAAAGGTCAACTTGTCGATAGTCTTCATTGCATCAGGTACCAAAGGACTCAAGGACCAGATGTCCAGGGGACCGCAAGCTATTGGGGAATTGTAATTTGCAGGGTGGCGTTTTGCCGCAAGCTATTGCGGAATTGCAATTTGCAGGGTGACGTTTTGCCGCAAGCTATTGGGGGAAGGACCCGGGGACCTGGGGACCAAAGGACCAGGGGACCTGAGGACCAGAAGACGAGGGGCCTAGGCCAACCCTAGCAAGGGCTCCAGCAGGCGACCGCCAACGCTCAGGCCCGCCTTGAACCATCCAACCCTAAATATTGAGCTTTGCAAATATGGGAACCATAGAAGTAGGCTATAAGTGGATCTATTATGAAGACCCTGAAGACGGCTATACTAAGCAGAACCCTCCCGAAACCCTAAACCAGATCCTCTTCAAGTAAACTGAAACCTAGACCAAAAACCCTAATTCCCTAAACCCCTGAAGCCCCAAGCGCCTGAAGCTCCGAAATGGTGTGTTGTTTAAGGGTTTAAGGTTTAGGGTTCAGGGTGGCTCCAAACAGCTCGATGGCTCCTTGTACACCGAGTAGATGCAGTTCCCGGCGGTGTCGAGGAAAAAAATGTCGTAGTAGTTGCGCTCGTATAGGATTGCACGATACCTCGGGAAGTCTGACGTTCTAGGGGTTAGGATGCTTTCGTCGACACGCCTCATACCGAACATGAGCAACAGCATAGAGTCAAAGCCGCCCCGAAGTCCTTACATTCTAAACCCAACTTGCACCTATACTCTGACCGAATCCTAAGTGCAAAGAAACAAGACCTCTCAGACCGGCAAGAACAATTCCGATCCCAACAGCCCCCTAACCCTAAAATGCTAGCTCTCGAAGTAGTATGGGAGTTTCCGAAAATAGGGGACCCTAATATAGTACCCTAAATAGTAGGATCCATATTATAAGGACCCCAAAATAAGGTACTCCGAATTTTCGGAAACTCCCGTATCCTGACAACGTGTGAAGGTTTTCTAAGGGGCCTGGATCCCCACCTGCTCTCTGGTTCTGCCTCACTACCATCCATTAGAGGCTACTTGCAGAGCCCTAAACCCCAAACCCCAAAGCTCTGGACCTTAAACCCTAAACTCTACTTAGTTGCTGAGTTCATAAGCCCCTAAAAGTGTACACCTTTGGTTTTATAGTGGGTGACACTATCCCAAAAAGTGTAAAGTGTATCCACTCAGCTACTAAGTAAACTCTAAACCCCCAAACCCTAAACACACCGTCCGGCCGGGATGCTGAGGGTGGAAGCGGGCATGGACAGCATGATACTCTTCAGGACCCGTCGCGAAGTCCAGAGCATCCTCCCGAAAGGTCTCGGACCAGCTTTCTAGTAGGGTTTAGGGTTCAGGGTAGTTTTGCACCAAGATGACTCTTTATAGGGTCCCCTATCAACTTTATGGCGGTGCTTAGCTTGGCACCCGGAAACAGTATTGTTCGAGGAAGCAAAGGCAAGACTGGGGATAGTTTTGAGGAATCTCGTAGTTAACGTTGGGGTTTACGGCTTTGGTAACGCAGGAGTTTCGATGCATTCTGGAGCGAGGTAAAAGGTCTCAGCCCCGAAAGCCTGCACCAGAGCGGGTTAAGGGCTCCGGGGCTGCGGCCGCGGGCGGAATTTGGATATCTCAAGGCTCTCCCGATCATACAAGCTTGGGGGTTTATCTTATAACATGGCTTGGGACTAGGGACTAGGGACTACAAGGAGCTACGATTACAGTAGAAGCCCAAAAGTTGGAAACCCAATAGCCTCAATCCCTAAGAGTCATGTATAGGGAATCCCAGCACTATTTGGCCTTAACCCGGTTTCCAACTTTATGGGGTTTACCGTAGGAAGTACTGAGAATTCTGTAGTAGTGTGGTTGAGGGTGTAGGAAGCCTAAACCCATAATTAGAGCCTTCCGGAGCCCTCATAAGATCCCTAAGCCCCAAACTCTAAAACCCTGCAACCTAAACCCCAAAACCTTCCTGTATTTAGATACTTGTGATATCTATCTATATATATATATATATATATATTATGTTTTTTGATATGCTTCGCCGCCTTCGAAGATCCAGGCTTTTACTTGTGTCTTCTACGGTTTCACGTTTCGGGCGTCAGAGAGTATTGTTAACACTCTACGTTTTGGAGGTCGGAGGGTTTGCGGGTTTTCTAGTTGGAAATCTTTCAAGATTTTGCCTGAGCTTCACTCACATAAGAAGATTTACCTAACAGCAAATTAAAACTTTGAGTAGTACACCCATGACCCTCTGCTCACAGGCACGGACCCACCTTGAAGCAAGGGACTACTATTGAGCTTTGCCTATGACCCCGTTACTCGCACGAATGGCCTCACCCTAACTAAATTATGCTTATGGATATACCCATACTACTATATTCCCCCAACCTCGTTCTCACAATCACTGCCTCATCATTGCAAGCCCGTGTATTTCCGCAGTATTCCACCTGTGCCTGCTCTGTGAGTGTCCTTGACCTTCAAACTCTACATCGAAGAACATTTAAAGGTTCAGGGTTTAGGGTTATAAGAATCTTGCAACCCTATCCCGCGACCGTTTTACAAAAGTTTGGCGAAAATAATTGTTTTGTGACCCTATGGAGCCTGGCTCTCAGATTCTTATACAGTAGAAGCCAGAAAGTTGGAACACCATTCTCCTCCTGCCCTTAAGGTAAAGTATAAGGGATCCTAGCACTATTCCTCCTAAAGCCATGTTCCAACTTTCTGGGGTTCACTGTAAGTGTAGGGTGATGTGCCAACCTACGCGCATTGTGTTGGAAACATGAAACTGAAAAGGGTGTAGCGGACAGACTGACGCTCTCAAAAAGCTACGGCTTCGCCTGCGGGCTTCAGGCCCATGATCGTGAAAGAAATCTTGAAGAGCCCCTAGAGAACTCTTCCCTTGTAGAACCCTCAACCGAGGTTCAAAGAACCCATTTGTATAAAATACTTTTCGAACCCTTGAAGAACACTTGAAAAATACCAAAAGAACCCATTCAAAGAACCCCAAACCCCACGCCTGAGCCTCACCAGGATTAGAATAGAATAGACTAGAATCAAGTAGAAAGTAACATAATCCAGTAGAAGACCATGTAGTATAACATACCAAAGCATAGCATAACATAAGACAGCACACCATAAGACAGCACACCATCATATAATTCTATATAATGTAATACAGTATGAAACAAGGCAATACAAGACAATACAATATAGTACAATACAAAATAGTATCCAATAACATCATATAGTGCTACATAACATAATACGGTTGATGGTCAAAATCCTGCATTACCTGAAGGACCCTAGACTATGGGAATTATGGCATATTCCTTATTCTGGGTAATGCAGGATTTTGCCCATCAGCCGTATAATACAATAAAACATATTCCACCTACCCACGGTCCTTGGAGCCTGTCGGGTTCGGGTTCAGCAAGATGTACCTTATAGATTCAGGATACATGGTCCAGGGTTTTAAGGTTTCTCTAAGGTTTAGGGTTTAGGGTCCAGGGTTTTAAGGTTTAGGGTTGAGTCTTGTAGACCGGTGAAAATGGGATCACAAGAACTGGAATAGGAATCGTTGAAGGGTTCCTTTCAAGGGGAATCAATAAGGGCTACCGTAAGGGTTCAAACGTAAAGGGCCTTGATACTTAGAATGGAAACACTACAAAATAATCACACGAGGAAACCTGAAGAAGGGTGTTAGTATTCGTGCAGGCTTCTGTGTTACGGCTCTTTATCGGTTTTCTGAAGTAAATCTAGCGGTAGCAAAAACGCACCTTATGAACTTATAAATGTACCTTGTAGGCTTCTGGAAGGGGGTTTTATAACGGCTACTCAGGGGGTCTATACAAGCATCATGGCGGCTCTTTCATGGTGATAAGGGTCTGGGGTGTAGGGTGTTAGAGTTCAGGGCTGCGCTCTTCTTGGGCTTGTAGAGTTTATAGAGAGCCAGAGGAAGTTGGAACATGCGATTAGGATGAGAGGTGCTGGGAGGCTTCGACTCTGCAAAGCTTAGTAATTAGGGTGTTTCGACCCTAAATAACCCTAAACCCTAAGCCCCTAAAGCTTAGTGTCTCAGTAGGGTGTTTCGACAATGTGGACGGGATGTTGCCGAAGGCTCTTGTCTTAGCATGAGGATTCCGAGTGCTCAAATTCTTAGGGGTTGAAGGAAAGTGTTTAGGGTTTAGGGGTTTAGGGGGTGTAGGGTCCAGGGGTTTAGCATTTAGGCGTTTAGGGGTTTAGGGTTCAGGGGTTTAGGGCTTAGTTGGTGCCTGAATGAGGCACTCGGAACCTGTCTGTGCAATGGCTGGGCACGCAATCTGCAAGCTGAGCAGGCGCTCTGCATCCGTCTCCTGACAATAGGCATGTAGATGTACTCTACACTTCTAGGAACTGCCTAAAGAAGGTCCGGTTCAACTGGGTTTGACAGGGCAGCCTTGCGGTGGTTTAGTGGTTCAAAAAGTTCAAAAAATGTGTTTATGGTTCGGGAGGGGTGCCTAAAATCCGAAATGAACCTCCCTCCCCACTCTCACATGGGAGATGCCTCCCATAGCATAGCTCTTCGTTGCCTCAAAAGTACAGGAACAGAACATCATGGCACTTGTATCCAAACTTAGTGAATCTTGGCCCAGAGCATGAGGCATAGGGTTTAGTGTAGAGTTTATACTCCTTAGTTCCTGAGTTCATAGGCCCCAAAATGTGTACACTTTTAGTTTTAAGTGGGTGATCTTATCCCAAAAGTGTAAAGTGTATCCACTCGGCTACTAAGTCTCCCAGGTTCTCGGAATACTCTACAGGATCTTCCAAGTTGCTTCGGAAATCTAAGCAAGCCTAAAAGTCCCTTCGAAAGCATGTGAAATCCCGTAAAACAACCGGAACATGGGGCGAGGTGAACGAATCCCCCAACATGGGGTTTGTCGTTAGTCATGGTTAATCTGAGCTTGGGTTGCCGTCAGGGGGGCTTATTATACCAAAACGGTGAGATGCTGCCCAGGATGCTGTCCTTATAGCTTATCCTCAAATTATGAATGGCCCTTCAAAGCCCCTGAGAATTGTTCCAATGGCCAACCCAGAGTTAAACAGAAAACAACTAAACCCTGAACCCTTCCGTGATGCCAGCGCAATCAGCAAAACTATGCACTGGGCTCCTTAGTAGAATGCAGTAAAATAGGGGCCTTAATAATTAGAACAGGGTTTGGGGGTACATTATACTATAACTATAATAATAAGGAACCGCCAAAATAGAATTGGTAATTATTCAGGCCCCTATATTACTGTGGTAATATGCTTCAAAAGAAGATCCACGAAGATGAGATTGGCTGCTGCAGATTGAGGAACCAAGGCATAGTATTGGCAATTTTTCCTCTGCCCTAAACCCTAAGCACCAACCACTGCTATTCCGAGCTCAGAGAGACAGATCGACTCCCAAGAAAGTACCCCCATAAATAGAGAACATTCAGGTTGGTATATCGCATACTTAGTTGCTGAGTTCGGTTTAGGGTTTAGGGTTTAGGGTAGTATATACTTTTAGTTTTATAGTGGGTGTTATTATCCCAAAAGTGTAAAGTGTATCCACTCAGCTACTAAGCATAACCCCTCGCCAAGATACCTCCCAAAACCCTTAAACCTTCAAGACCGGTGCCTTTTTGGCTCCTCAATATCCAGGGGCTACCCATAGGCTCCATAGTAGTTCCTTTTTGGGATTCATATTTAGAATCCTATAAGGTAGTCCCGAAACGGAACTACTATGGAGCCTCTGGGTAAACCCTAAACCCCTGTAGATCCCTGTAAAGGAACCCTTTATAGATACCTTTTTAAGGGCACCCTTATAGATCCCCCTTAAAGGAACCCTAGAGGGGACTAGTGTTGGGAAGGGGTTTTGGGGGCCCCGTGAGGCTTTCTTGAGGAAGAGTTGAGGTCATCAGGGCTGTGAGACTAATCGGAGGAGGGATTAGGGACGACTAGGGTTAGGGGTTTAGGGGTTTAGGGGTTTGGGGTCTTGAGACTAACCCAGACCCCCGGGGGGATCTAAAAAGTAGATCCCCTAATTTGGGACCCTAGCTACTAAAGGGTACTTTATAGGAACCCCCTTAAGGGATCTACTTTTTTGGATCCCCTCGGGGGTCTGGGAATCGGAGGAGGGACTAGGGCCGATAATGGTTTAGGGTTAAAGTTCAAGGAGTGAGGGTAAGGGGCCTGGTAGCAGTCATGATCGCAACGCTGGCGGCGGGAGTAGCATACCACAGTGCATCAGGTGCAGGCATAGTCAGCAGAACAAACCCCGCACACCATAAACCCTGAGGGCCAAACCCAACACGCAACGGGGCAGTAGTCCGATCATGCTGTACCCCCGGGCACGAGTCCCGAAAGGCATTCCAGGCTTGCTTGAACTCCCACACAGCTTCCTGGGCTCACAAGGGGTGGACACGCAGAGAGCAAACGTCAGGGGCTCCGAAAGTTCGACTTGGGAGTTTCCGAAAATTAGGGGGGTACCTTATCCTGTGGTCCTTATAGTAAGGATCCTACTATTTAGGGTACCATATTCGGGTCCCCTATTTTCGGAAACTCTCACTTAATTGTCGACTTACCCAAACCCCCGGGGGGATCTAAAAAGTAGAACCCCTAATTTGGGACCCTAGCTGCTAAAGGGTACTTTGTAGGAACCCCATTAAGGGATCTACTTTTTGGATCCTCCCCGGGGTCTGGGTAGTTGTCCAGTATCCTAGAGGAACCTGAGGATCAACCTTTGGGATTAGGTATGTATACCGGGTTTAGGGGTTTAGGGGTTTAGGGTTCAGGGTTTAGGGTAGTCTAGGGGCCTAAATACTTACCAATACTGTTTTTTTTTTTTGGGGGGGGAGGGGTTCTTTTCTTATAGGGTTCCTTGAAAGGGTTCCTTAAAGGGATCTATAGTAGGGTTCTATCTTAGGTGGCCTAAATACCTTAACCTACCAAACCCTACTTTTTTGTCGGCTCTTATTATAAACCCTAATACGGAATTTATAGGGCCCCGACAAAAAAGTAGGTTCTGGTGGGTTAAGGTAGGGGCCTAAATAATTACAAAAACTTTTTGGGGGAGTTCTTTTTTATCTATGGTATAATGGGCACGCAAACCCTATTCAAATTATTAAGGCCCCTATATTGTATGTAGGGGCTATAAATAGAATACACCCCGAAACAGGTTGAAGGGTATCTACTCTGCTACTAAGTTGGGGTTCAAAGTCAGAGTAAATACAAGCACAGGTCATGATACTCTTGCTGTTTGCTTTGATTTCTTGTGATTACAACCCTTGTCATAATGTGTGCTGTCGTGAGGATGGAGCTTCTTCACCTCGTCCTCCAGACCGGTAACCTTTGTCTGGTGTTGAGTTCTCAGCTCGCTCCCGGCTTTCTGGCGATCCTCCGGCAGCCGCGGCTTCTGGAGCTTACTGTAAGGGCCTTAAAAATTAGAGCAGGGTAATTTGAATAGGGTTTGGGGTATAGTGTACTATAGTTACAATAACAAGGAACCCCAAAACCTTATTCTGATTATTAAGGCCCCTATATTAAGCGAATCAACGACCAGTTTGCTCCTGTGACGGAGGAGTGGAAACTGCTATGCAACGATGGTCAGGTTTGCGATGGAGAAGGCCAAGCTTTCGGATTTAGGGGTTTGTACGGCTTGGGCAAGCATTCGTTTCAAAAACTACTCCCAAAAGGGTCCATGTACCAATATAGCAATTGCTTAGTCGATGTTTGGGTCCCCCAAAGTATATACTGTACTATTACTTGGACCCTGATCTCGAGGCACGGAGTTACAGGAGTCGAACAGGGCCCCCCCGCCCCCACCGCAGAGCATGTACTAATGCACAGCCCGATGGCCCAAGGCCCCAAAAACCTCAACCCCAAAAACCTAAGCCCAAAACCCGAATCCCGAAACCGCAAAACAAATCGGGGCCGTAGCAATTATTGGGCAGACAATAATAACTATCTTATAGCCCTAAGGGTCCAAGTACCTCATAATCATATACTCTCCTAAATATTGAGCTACATAACTACTATCCCAAACCTAAGTACCTAATTATTGGGTCCTTTGGACCCTTAGGGTTATAGTACATTTCTAGTATGGAACCCTCAGGAATAATTTTGGTACTTATATTCCCCCCTCACACCCCCCTAAACCCCAAAACCCAAAGCCCTAGGCCCTAAACCCTAAACCCTGAGCCCTAAACTTCCTAAACCCTAAGCCATAGAGGCCCCGAGCTCTGAACCCTAAGCCCTAAACCCAAACAGCCGAGATGCCACGAGCTCGGGCTTAGCAGCTTCCACGACGAGGTACTGCTTGTGCTCCTAAACAGGGCTTTCTGGTTTAAGGTTGCGGGTTTAAGGCTTAGGGGTTTCTTCGTGGGCTCTTCTTGAAAAGTTCGGGATAAGTACGGCGGCTTCTTAAGGGCTTGTCAGGGATCCGTAAGTCTTGCATCAGATGGGGCCTTAGTGATTTGAGAGCTCTTGCCGCTGCCAGGCTTCTTTAGGACTTAACACAGCAGAGCATTACAATATTGTGTTTTTAGGGTTTCAGTGGTTTTGTTGCAGTTATGGAGCCCTCATGGAGCTCTAAGAGAACACTCGGGAAACTCTTATGAAACCCTTATGGCACCCTTGTGAAACCCTCTGGAACCCTTATCTATGAAACCCGTATAAAACCGTATGGGTAGCTCTCTAAACGAGGGTCCATGTTTTGGTCCCCAAAATAATACGGCACCCGTATAAAACGAACCCTGAAAAGTACCCAAATCCAGAGGAGCCCTAAACCCATGGAAACTATGCAAATCCTGTTGGGCACCGAACCTCCAGCCCCGCTGCAGAGGCTGCCAGCCATTGAGCCTGAGGACTTGTCGGTTTCGTTTAAGGGGGTTCAGGTCTTTGGATTGAGGGTTTAAGGCTTAGACCCTAAACCCTAAACCGTTTAGGCATTGGGATAAGGGCCTCAGGACTTGGGGTTTTCGCCTCCTTTTTGAATGGTTTAGGACTTAGCATTTAGTATTTCTAGGGTATCGTAGGGTTTGCGGGTTGAGGGCTTAGGGCATAGGGCCGTATAGGGCTTAGCGTTGAGGGCTTAGGATTTAGGGTTTTCGGGTTTCTAAGCATTCGGGATTTAAGGTTATAAAGTTCTAGAAGAGTTGTATAGGGGTCAAGAGGATTGTTCCTGCTCTTCGAGGTTTCAGGGGTCTCAACAAGGGTTCCAGACTTGGATTCTGTCAGGACTCCATGGGGTTTAAGGGTGTTGGGCGTATGAGGGTCTTGGGGTTCAGGGTTCTCTTGCCTGCTTCCAAAACATGCATGGCATTTCCTGTAGTTTCTTTTAGGAAGGTACCAAACTGAGCACGTAGGCGCGAGCTAGCCGCACATTCGACTTACGAAGCATGTATCCAAAACCCTAAAACCTAAACCCTAAAACCCTAAACCCTATTATGACAGCCAAGGTGCAAAATAGCCGGATTCATATAAGGAACCCTATTAGAGGCCCAAGGTTTCTTAATCAGGTTCCTACATTGCGGGACAGGAGGAAGCGAAGTGCCCTATCATGATGACCCATCTGGAGGCTTATGCCTTCACCTGCTAAACCATAAACCTCCCCACGTCGGGGCTGCCTCTTACGCCTCCATGCTCAACACCACCTGAACTGAACCCTAAACCTTCAAATGGGAGCTTCCGAAAATACCCCAAATAGAAGGATCCTTATTAGAAGGACCCCAAAATACGGTACCCTTAATTTTCGGAAACTCTCAAGTCTAGGACGTCTATCCCAAAGCCCCAGAACCCATTCATCTCACACCTTAAGATACCTTAAGATGGCCGCCTCAAACGACCCCTTTCGGTGGGAGCACCCATATCTTCAGAAAAGGTCTCCTCTAAGGGTTCCTTTGAGGAATGGCACATTCAAGCGTGACCGTGATAGGAATCCTACTGATAGGCATTGGTAAGTATTCAAGCTTCTAAACTAAACCGTAAACCCTACACCCCGTACTAAACCCTAAAACCTAAACTCTCAAACCATGTGCCAGCCACCCCCAAAAATCCGACTAGTCCTTGCTGTGGCAACTGCCATCTCGAGTCGGTCATGTTCCACGGTTCTAAACCACCCCGAGAGACACTTTTGCCAGGGTTCAGGGCTTAGGGAGCTTTAAATTCCTTATAATTAAGGGATATTAGAGTCTCTGGGATCCTGAATAGCCGCCATGTCTAGCAAGGAATCTGGTGTCAGCCGTAAACCGATTGGCTCCTTAATCATTACTTGAAGGGTGACTATACAGGCTTCCAAAGCAGCCTGCTAGCTCAGGCTTGTGCGGAGCACTCACAAAGAGTAAACCCAAAAGGCTCCATGTACCCATATAGTAGGTACTTAGGCCTTAAAGCACCCATACAGGGACCCCTTTAAGGCCTAAGCACCTACTATATGGGTACATGGAGCCTTCGGGAAAGGGGAGAGCACAGAAAGCCATCGAGGCTTCTGCGCCTCCAGGGACTAGGCTCGTCGGAGCATGCGGTGCGCAGAGGCTACTTGTTCATGCTTGGGATAGGATGAAAAATGTACATTTTTCTTCCTTATGGGGTTTAAGTACCTGTAAAAATGTGAAATAATACCAACTATGACAGAGGCCAGACGTAGTGAACACCAAAATACGAGGTCGGCCCTTTCACAGCTCCGAAACAGATTCGTAAATGAAGATTCTCTTAGGCCCACGAAGGAAAAGTTAACAAAACTTTAAAGGCCTACCGAGAAGAATCCATAGTCACCCTGATTGGGGCTCTTGGGTTGAAAGGCCAGCGCTGAAAGGCGCAGGGGAATCAGGCTTCCCAGTTTAGGGTCCAGGTTTAGGGTTTAGGTTTAGGGTCTGGGGCATATGGTTTGGGTTCAGGGTTTAGGGATTGGAGGAATGTGGTTTGCGGTTTAGGAGTTGGATGTACGACAAGGGTTTCAGGCTCAGAGCTATTAGGGATTATTAGGGTTTAGGGTTTAAGGTTTCATGTATTGCACCCTGAAGGAACCCATGCACTCTCCACTCCATCATCTTGCTTGAGAGGTGACCGTGTAGCCGCTTGCCAACAGGGCGAACTCCGTCTCTGTTTTCTGAAACCTGGGTGTGCATTCACCGTCGTGTATTGTACTGTACTGCACTATAATGAGGTTTAAGTGCTCGTGCATCTAGGCATGCATGTTCCGAAATACGTGCTCTGCCTGTGTCTCTGGCTGTACATAGCTTGAAAATAACATAATATACGATAATATACATACAGGTATATACACGCAACTCATAGATGGCTATATACATACAAACACACATATATATATATATATATGTATACATATTCTTCCGTCCATACATACATACCTATCTACATACATAGCTTACACACATGCATACACATATGTAAATGCATGCATGCATGCATACATACATGCATACATGCTTACATGCACAGAATAGTACGGATGGCCTGTACAAGCCTTACATGCGACAATGCTTGCATCCTTGCATGCATGCATCCATGCCCGCATGGATGCGACCATCGCATGTATGCGCATGCCTTAGTTCTACGCTCTCGCATCAACATGTATACGCCCAACTGTTTGACAGTACATGTGCCCCCATGCACTCACCCAGCCATACATACGTCCTTAGGATTGATCGCCCGAAGAACGGCACCTTCACATACACGCACACATCTAAAAGGAATGGTCTTCCAGAACCGACTCAATTTCGCGCGAAGGGTAGGTTATCATGCGATCCTGGATACCCGGAGATTGCCTGTCCGGAGAGATCGTACAAGCTTATCGCACAAAATCGGCAACCAAATCCTCCTTGTTAGCCTTGGTCTACGGCATGAGACAAGGCTACGCTTCAGATTTCCGAAGAGCTTGCGAAGGCAAAGCACCGTCTGTGCAAGTCATGCCCAGCTAAAGCTAGTTCCTGCACTGTAAAGTCCCAGCGAGCCCACGCCCCCAATCCTACAGGACCAAAATGTGCAGCGAACAGCTGACTGTCTTGGCTAAATCCCAAAGAACCCCAAACCAAAACCCAAAGAACCCCACACTCTAATGCATGTAGCCGAGAAAGCGAACATGGGGCTTCGGGTTTGTTGCAATACAGCCGTTTCAGGTGTAAACCGAGATAGTGTCGTGGGGTTTTATGGGCCAAGATTAAGAGCTTTCGCAGGCTGAGCTGTCTGCCCTGACATAACGTGAACCAATCATTGAACAACGTACATGACCTGCCCAAGACAATGGAGCGCTCATGCAAACCGCAACAGTGGCCGGATACTTGCTGCGACATCCCAAGCTCCAAACCCGCAAACCTTGAACCCTAATATAGGGACTTAAATAATTACCTATACTATTGTGGGGCTCCTTATTATATCTATAGTATAATGCGCCCCAAAACCCTATTCTAATTAGTAAGGCTCCTTTAGTACACCCCTAAACCCTAGAACCTAAACCCTCAACACGCAGACTCCTCGGAACCTGATATCTGAAATGACATGGCACTTGTATTCCAGTCTGCTGATTTTCTCCAACGCCAACTGAGGCAGCAAAAGGTGTGAGCGCTCATGTGCTGTAGGTGCTTCTCAGGGCTCCCTTAATGGGTTGTACATTGCATGAAAGGTGTGGCAGGGTTTTATGGGGTTTTGCGGTTTAGGAGTTTAGGGGTTATGACAGTTGCGGTGGTGGGTTCGGTCTCGACACTCCGCCGCAGTGTAGCTCCGCGTTATCAAAACAACAGCGTGACTAGGGTTAAAAAGGTTACGAACTTAAAGCAAGCTAAACATACAAGGTACCATACTGCCAGGTGAGACACCTGCAACAGCGAAGGCGGCTGCAGCCGCTACGGCAAAGCCAACGACAACGACGGCAGCAAGCATCATCACCATTTCTACGACGACGACAACAACAGCGACCGTGACGATGACTATATTACTACCACTACTACCACTACTGCCCCTACTGCCACTACTAGCCCTACTACCACTACGACCACCACGACCACTACCACCAGCACCATCAGCACGACCACCACCACGACCACGACCACGACCACGACCACGACCACGACCACGACCGCTACCCTACCACCACCACTACCACCACCCCGACCACGACCACGACGACTACCTCTGCCATTTCCACTACCACTACTGCTACTAGCTGCTGCTACAACAACAACTACTACTACCACTACTACTACTAAGAAGCAACCATGCGACCAACCCTACACCGCCCTACACCCTCTCGCCATTCTGCCCATCCTGCGAGAGACTCATGGGCCAGCAGAATGGGCTTCGCTATACGCCACATCCTGACCCAAAGACNGCACCCACGCACCCACGCACCCAACCACCCAACCGCCCACCACCCAACCACCCACGCACCCAACCACCCAACCACCCACCCGACCACCCGACCACCCGGCCGGCTGACCGACCGGCTGCACGACCGGCTGACCGACCAACCGGAAATGTTGAGACCTAAATTAATGAGTGGTGATTGAGTGATGATGATGATGATGATACTCTTGATGATTCTCATGATGGTGTTGCCGTTGATGCTGGTGATGATGTTGATACAGTGATACATGGGTAGTTGTCAAAATTACGGTCCTTTTTGAGTAACCTAAATACTAGGTGCCGTATTATAATCGGGACCCAAGAAGGGACCATGATTTTGACAACCATCCACACGACGACGATGACGGGGACAGTGACGGCCGTAACGATCGTTTCAAGCCTCCGCCCAAGACCGTTGGGATTGCACTTGAAGGGCTCGAGGACTTGGGGTTATAGGGCCCCATTTTAAAGGATAGGGATATCCCATATAAACCCCCTTATAATGAAGCCCATTAAGGTAGGGATATCCCCACAAAATGCTTATGCTTATGTGCTTTTTGGGTCCCTAAGGTTAAGGAAA
This sequence comes from Symbiodinium sp. clade A Y106, assembly GCA_003297005.1. Taxonomy (NCBI): domain Eukaryota; class Dinophyceae; order Suessiales; family Symbiodiniaceae; genus Symbiodinium; species Symbiodinium sp. clade A. The sequence goes on along the minus strand of BGNK01004750.1, from coordinate 6,638 downwards.
CTTGTGGGCCCTAATACACCCGAAGCAGAAAAGTACTGAATCCTCATTACTAATATAAGCCTTAATCGGACGTAAACAGCAAGATCGATACTCTAAGGACTCTGCACCCTTTACAACATCATTATGGAACCTTCAATCAAAGCCCATGGGGCGTGCTTGCTCCTGAGGCTTGCATCAGGAAGCCCCTAAAGAAAGGTTAAACAAGGCTCTGCTAAACGACTGAGTAGAGAAGTCCATTGCTTTTTTGCTCTATGGCTTAAAGGCTTAGGGCTTCAAGAAAGCATAGGCGGCACAAGTTACCCTACAGGCTTGCAGAGTTGGAACAGGGTGTCGGTGAAGGATTCCTTCAGGGGCTCTACAGGATTTCTTGTAAGGGTAAACAAAGCGGCCTCAATAGTTGGAATAATGTTTGCGGATATGGTCTGCGGAATTGTGTTCGACAGTTTGAAGGGAAACCACTACCCAATAGTTCTTCAGACCTCCAAAACTAGGCCCTGAATCCTCAGCTACGGGACCCTGACTGTGAAATTCTAGGCAACTTCGGTGTCGTGCCTCGTACTGCTGAATGGTGAGGTCATGTCCGCAGGTTCCTCCTCCTCGAAAGGTGGGTTATTGGACTTGTGTTCGGCCATTTTCTCTCGACTGGGGCTCACGGTTGCTGCCCGGTTAGCAGCCGCATGAAGCCTTGGTTTTCTTCTTGTGACAAAACGTGATGCTCTTGAACCCTATGCTAAAGCTTGAAGTGGATCACTGACAGAACTTGGCCACTGTCGGGAGAGGCAGCTTCTCAATGTCGTAGGAGAGTCGCCGTCGCAGGTTCACGGAAGTCCAGTAGTACTGGGGCTGTAAGAGTTATAGAAAACTAGAATAGGGTATTGAGGTATATTTACTATATTTATAATCATGAGCCCCAAAATAGCAACGGCAATTAAGGGGCATGATCCTCCGAAAGGATCCTCAGTAAGGCCAGCCGTCATTGCACGAAAATTAGGTAGAACAGGACTGAGGGTGTTGTGATACCTTGCTTTCGTTCTGGAAACCTACTACGGCATATGAATCAGTAATTATTCAATTATTCAAGCTTTTATACCCTGAACCCAAAACCCCAACCCCTAAATCCTACACCGCCCGCATTGTTAGCCCTAGTCGACATTCGGGTAATTTATGTCTGGGGCTTGATGCAAGAGCGCAGCTACAGTCTGCCTACAAGGGTTCTTTCCATGCATCTAGAAGTCTAGAAGGGTTTAGGACTAGGGTTTTGAGCTTTGGACTGCTGTTGGTAAAATCGAGCAGTTGAGGAAACCCGACGAACACCCCGGGCACGACTACTCCACAAACACCCCCCAAAGCTCTAAATCCCAAATCCTGAACCCTACACCTTAAAACATACATGCTGGATGACAATCCCAGCACAACCTAAGAAATCCCTTCTCTCGAACCTTATAACATCTGTCTAGTACCTATGGGAACTAAAGATTTTCGTTTGGGAACACATAGGAATTAGACTACACAAAAAGGCTAAAGGTTTATTACCTACGCCACTACTAAAAACAAGCCCCGCGGAGCATAAAACAAAACGAGCCCCACAATTCCCTTCGGCTGCACACGGTTTAGTTTAGGGTTTAGGGCTCAGGGTTACGGTTTAGGGTTTACATAGGGTTGACTTGGAACATATCCTCATGCCCTTAAGGTACAGTATAGCCAACCACTAATTATATCTTATCCATGTTGCAAACTTCTGTTCTGTTGCTGAGTTCATAAGCGCCCAAAAGTGTACACTTTCAGTTTTATAGTGGGTAATATTATCCCAAAAAGTGTAAAGTGTATCCACTCAGCTACTAAGTCTGGGTTCACTATAAGTTCTGCGACCTCAAAGAGTCGGGGTTCCGGAGTGGGCCTGTCGCTCAAGCTCCGAACGAGCTCTCTCAACTACCTGGTTCCGAGCTGTCCAGGGCTCTGCAAAGGACATAGCAGATCATCTTGGTACCACTGCTGGTGAGAGTCGGTATTGGTTGAGAATGCACTACTGTAACGAAACCCTAAGCCCTAATGATATGCGCTTACGGCTCTTTCTCTCGAAGCGTGGCACCCCGGATTGAACGACCATGACCATCCTAGCCTTTGCCGGCGCTACCAGCAATACGAGTATCTAGAGTTTGCGGGTTTAGGGATTTTTTTTTAAGTGCAGTGATTCTTTCTCCAAAGCCAGCAGGCGAGGGTCTGGAGCCTGCCCCAGGGAGGCTTACACTCGGCAGACTAGGCAGTTCTCAATCCTCGATCTCCCTCACTGTTTGTCTTCATCACACGAACTCACCATTCATGTGGACTTCGGCTCCGACTCCTACTACGTCTCTCACCATGGCCTTCTTGCACAACCTGGTAGTTTGTTTGCTCCGACGCACTAGCCGCTGCCAACGAGGTGCCCAAGGTGACCGCCTCCATGAGCAGGTTCGTGTGGATCGGCATGATCCTTGGGTCCGGCCTCATGACGTGTCCTCAACGACGAGTCTGTCCTCGTAGCTGTTCTCCATGGCGTAGAGGTCTCATGTTCCTGTGACGGCCAGTCTGATTCGTCGCAAGCCGCGTCCTCTGAAAACTCGCACAACCCTTCTGTCGAAAGACGACACCGTTCCCCTGCATGAAGGGGCAATTGAGCGCTATGTCCCCAGCTTCCTTAATGATCATCTGTTTCTGCAAGCTGGGGGCTGACACAGCGATGTTCAAAGGAACCCCAGGTGGGCCTGCCGCGATGTGCATCGCGGTTTTCTTGTGCGCACCGTTCTCTTCCCTGAAAAGAGGGGAACCACTCCAGCCGGCCTCGGTGTTCAAATTGTGGAACACCGCGCCGGACAACGCTTGAATGCTGGAGAGTGTTGAATCTCTCAAAAACTTTCCACTAAGGGTTTCCATTCCTTGGTGTCTTGGAGGGCATACCCTAGCGCTGGAACCGTGCCTTTCACTCCATGAGACAATCCCTGTTTGTAGATAGGGATGCCGGCCTGGCAGTAGACGTACTCAGCTGTGGTGATGGTCACATGATCGTGTCCTGTACGCGAACGGGGGCCTCCCCGTGCGTTCATGAAAGAACACTTTGTGACTTCCTTCGGCAGATAAGTGATCTCGACTTCTTCGAGGAGTTCGTCGTAATGCTCCGGACTAACGAAGCCGACATCGACTCCTGCAGGGCTAAACATGTGGAAAGGAGTACTAAACTCGTACTTTCCAGTCCTGAAGCCCACACCGACAGGTCTCGTGCCTGAAGCCGATTTCTCGATGATAAGCAGGACGCCATTGTAGATCGAAAAATCAATCGTTTGACCTGCAACATCATCGGTGCCCTGGTGACTAGCTTCTCGTTGGCAACAGAAGCCTGAGGAGTACGCGCGACTGCCACGTACTTCCAAGAAGTAGCTCCATCACTGCCAAGTGCCTCAGACACGACCTCGTGAGGCGCGGCGTTCTCGTGGAGGTTGACGTACCATTTGTCATCGGATGGCACGTAGAAGGGTGTGTTAAGCACCACCGACGGCTTGGGCCGTGCGTGAGTGTCCTTCGCAGGTTTCCTGGACTCCCGGTAAGACTTGACGCATCCGTCCAGATAGAAAGGATACAAAGCCTTCTCGAGTCCTGCGAGGCAGGTGTCTTTAGCGCGAGCCGTCCTGTCGCGAGATTTGATCTTCGCTGCCATTAAGTAGTACTTGAACGGCACGCAACAGGTGTCGATGGTGGTCGATACAGTCCCCCGTATGGCAGTCGGCATGATTGGAATGCCAATGGTTGAGCTGATGATGCGTGTGTTCGCATCAGCGTCCGACCCAATCGTGTGCTTCAACGTGGTGGCTACCGTGTGATGCAAGTATACGTCAGAGCCTGACCGCAGGAATGTTCGACTGCAGTCATATCAACCGCCCACATGGGCAGTGTCGACCAGCGCGGAAAAGACAACCATCTCGAAAGAAATAACAAAACTGAGATGTGCGAAGTGTTGTGCTTTGTCAAGAAAGGAAAGCGTGCGGGTGAGGCACGCTCTCTCAGGATTCTCGAACTCGACCGCTATAAATAGTAGTCGGGCGCGACCGCTCACTATATGCGATTAGGGTTTAGGAGTTTACGGGTCATCGGGTTGTTGGGCTGGGGCTAAAGATCGGAGGCATGGAGAGCCTTTGGCGGATCCTGCGGTTGCCGGATGTAGGGTTCGGGGGTTTAGGGTCTACCTTAACCCTAAACCCTAACCGAAAACCTTAAACTCTAAACCCTAAACCCTAACCCTAAACCTTGACCTTAACACCAAAAAGGCTATGTCCTTAGGGCTCCTCGTTATGATGTCCCTTCAAAAGTCCTTAGGGTCCAGGTATGGGCTAGTGTCCAGCTAGTCGCCAAGTCTAATTGAGATTGGCATTTCGAGTTGAACAAACTGCCCAAGTGCCGCTTTAATAGAGCCCTTAGGGTCCTTAATAGTGGGTCTTTACCTATAGTCTCCATTGTAGTTCTTTTTTTGTTATCCCATAAGATCCTAAAAAAGAAAATAAATAACGAACAGGGATCTACAATAGAGAGCTTAGGACGGAAGTCTGGTTTATTACTATTATTACTGTTATTATTGCTGGTATTCTTGACATCTGTAAGGTAGAGTAGAGGGTAGTTGGGGGTGGGCAGCCAAGAGTCAAACATGAATGCCTGATAGCTGAGTGCGCCCCGTTGAAATCCAACTAGTTTCAGGGTTCACGGTCAAGGGACCCTAAACCCTGAACTCTGGGTTTAGGGTTTGGGAACTCAGAAGCCTGGCCTTAGCGGCAGCCTCATGGGCAGTAATGCATAGGGCCACCCAAGAACAACAGGTTGTCCAGCTAGTTACCTACCATACCCCTACTTCTTATTGCCCCCGAAATCCTTAAGTAAAGCTCTTCTCGAAAGGCAAAGAAGTCCAGACTTCTGGTTTCCCTCGCTTTCGGGGTTAGCATTTTGGGATTAGGGTTTTGGTGTTTTTGGCTTGGGTTGGGGCCAGGACCCAGCATACGCCAGGCACACGCGAAACGACAGGATATGACCTTGAACTTGTGATGAGCGCAACTCCCCCCCAGACAAGCTCCAACCGAGATCCCTCACTAAGCCCTGAATACCACGAACTGATAAGCCCTTCTAGACTTATGGAACACCATATGGAACCCTTACAATACCTTAGAACCTTTGCGCGTTGAGGCCGTGTCCTTCGATGTAGGCATTGATGGCCAGGTTTTGCGCTGCTTCAACCTCACCGGCTTCCATAGCCCTAAACCCTAAACCTCCATAATATAGGGGCCTTATTAGCTAGAATAGGGTTTTGGGGCCCACTATCTGTAATTATAATAAGGAGCCCCCAAAATAGTATTGGTAATCCCCTATATTACGGTTTAGGGTTTAGGACATGCATATCGACCCCCGAACTACTCACTATGATACCTCAAACACCCACCATCAAGGACTATAAGGGATGTAGAGGCTCTGCTAAAGGGCATTTGAGGGGGTCCTGGTACATCGGGGCCGTTTAGGACAGAGGGTTTAGGCCTGATTCATTATCAGCAGGATTCCTCAGGCTTTAGGGTTTAGGGTTTACACTTGTACCACAATGTGCCCCATAATTACTAAGGCTTCTATTACAGTAGGGTACCCAGGTTTACGGTGTAAGGCTTCTCGGTTGACGAGCCATAGGGTCCTTGAATATGTGTTTTTCGTGAGTATAGCTTAAAGCCATGTCAACCGGATCCCTCCACACTGCAAGGTATGTTCATCGATTAAAGGCCGGTTGGTTCGCCAGGTGCTGGGTCGGGTTTGGAGTTCAGGATTTCAAAGCCCTAAACCCTAAACCCTCCTGATATTGACCTGTCACCCTCACAGCTTGCGCGAGGCTGTCCTGTATCTCGTCGGTGGTGGATTGCGCCCCCTAAACCCTAACCCTAGGCTCGAGCAGCCACGTGATCCCTTGCCCCAGGGAGGCCCGTAGGGCCCAACAGGGGCCAAGCACAACATACAGCCGCGCGCTACAAGCGCGTTCACTTTTCCACTTCGCATATTGCG
>BGNK01004749.1:0-49186 GCA_003297005.1 Symbiodinium sp. clade A Y106 | reverse complement strand
CCCCCCCCCCCCCCCCCCCCAAAAAAAAAAAGTATAGGTAACTATTTAGGCCCCTATACTACAGAGTCTGCAGGATAAATATGGTGGCTGTTCCCAGGTCCTTCTACAGGGGCTTTGGGAATACTAAACGAAAAGGGGAACGTACCCTCTGGCAATCATCATACCTCGAGTAGGGACCAGGGAAATGTATATACAGAAATTTAGTGATCATACCCCCCCAAACCCTATTCAAATTATTCAGCCACCGATCTTGTCTTCATTAGCTACGATATAGGTTTCTCCGGGTCGCAAGCCTAGCAGGGCTTCACCAGCATACAGACTTGAAACAATGCAATTTCTGCTCATCAGCCCTCGTTGCCCAGACCTGGGTACTCGAAAGGAGAACCCTTCCGTCAGTAGGTACACAGTACCTGTAGCCCACAAACATAAAAAACAGTAGTGCCCCGCCCCCTCCATAATTTCATGGTATCACCTACATATTTAAAGCAATACAGACCACAACCCTCAACACCGTGGGTAGCATTTGACTGAGATCCACAAACAAATTCCGCTCTCCGGGGAGGGCCTGCCAGCTGCAAAGGCTGAATTGCCAGCGTCCTCCAAGAAGCAATGGCTTTGAGGCATCGCGGCTCTAAACCCCTAAATCCCAAACCCCTGAACCCTCAACCCTAAACAAGGCATCAGGGGTTTACGTGTCTACCTGTTGCTCTCCCAGACCCCCGGGAGGATCCAAAAAGTAGATCCCTTCATGGGGGGTTCCTATAAAGTAACCTTAGTAGTATAGGGTTAGGGATCTACTTTCTAGATCCTCCCGGGGGTCTGGGCTTAGGAGCCTTTTTGTTTCGGTCGGAAAACGCGCAACTAAATTCGGAAGGTCTAGAGTCTTAGGGGTTCAATATAGGGGCCTTAATACCAAGAATAGGGTTCCTTTACGGGTTCCTTTAAAAGCGGTCTATAAGGGATCTATAATAGGGTTCTATAATACAGGGGACGTAATAATTAGAATAGGTTTTGCGGCCCATTAAACTATAATTATAATAAGGACCCCCAAAATAGTATTGATAATTATTTAGGCCCCTATATTAGCTTCTGGGGGCTTTAGATTTAAGCCGTTCTGAAAGCTTGAAAAGGACGCTTTCGGGTTCCTCCTTCTCAGATTCACTGCACTGCTTCAGGCCTGTCACTCGCGCTCGATCTTTGTGCTTTCATTTGTTTTTCTCTCTCTCTCTCTGTCCAGATGTGCAGAAATACATATATGGGATCCATGTCTCTACATACATGCATATATACACACACAGACAATGTACACACAGTAAGTATGAACCTACCTTCTTGCCCAGACCCCCGGGAGGATCTAGAAAGTAGAGGAACCTGCTTAAGAAACCTTGGGCCTCTAGTAGGGTTCCTTATATGAACCCTACTATTTTGGTATTATAGGCCCAGGGTTTCTTAATCAGCTTCCTACATTATACGAGACTCGTCAGGATAGCTTTACTCAATATTCATGCTACTGTTTACGTCCAACTCTGAGAACACTGCTTAAGGGATCACGGGACTTATCGACTAGGCTCAAAAAACAAGGTAACAATACTTATAGCTGCTTGTAAACCCCAAACAACCTGCTTATCACCTTACTTCCTAAGACGAATGATCCTCCAAGTAGAGCCCAAAATCCTATTCTAGTTATTAAGGCCCCTACATTATAGAACCTTACTATAGACCCCTTCTAGGCTTAGAGCTTCCTGGGGGTAAAGGGGCTTAACCCTAAACCCTAAACCCCTAAACCCTAAACCCTTAGGGTTCAAGGCGGAGTCAACATGCGCAGCTCTCTGATTTTTGGGGCTTCATGGGAGGATCCAAAAAGTAGATCCCTTAATGGGGGTTCCTATTAAACTACCCTTAGTAGCATAGGGCCCCAAATTAGGGGATCTGTTGCGGATTTAGTGCTAACGGTTCGTCTACTCGACTTAGAAACTTACGGTCGATGATAAACATCCTGCATTGCCCATAATAAGGAATATACCATTATTCCCATAGTTTACGGTCCTTAAAATAATGCAAAATTTGAATCATAACCCTAAACCCTATAGATCCCTACGGAGCCCTTGAAGGTACCCTTATAGATCCCTTTAAATTAAAGGAACCACAGGAGTTGGATCATCAACAGTAGTGTTGGAGATGAGAGAGCAGAGCTCAGGACACCTCCAAACCTATCGGAAGGGCGGGTTTACAGTAGAAACCCAAAAGTTGGAAACCCAATAGCCTCAATCCTTAAGAGTAATGTATACGGAATCCCAGCACTATTTGGCCTTAACCAGGTTTCCAACTTTATGGGGTTTACTGTAGTGGTTTTGGCATGGCTGTTCTTCGTAGAAGTCTCTGAATCAGAGCGGACAGATGGGTTCAATCTAGGGGCTTTATTAGTTAGAGCCGGGTTGAGAGGTATATAATAGTCTAGTCTTCAATAAGGAGTATTTGGGCTTCTCTGCTGCCTTCCTTGAGGGATTCCGCGTAGAAGGAATGGGTTTAGGGCTCTGTCTATGTTCCTGAGAACCCTAAACCTAAAAAGCTGAAAAGTCCACACATTCCGAACCCCGGAAATCCTAAAGCCCATAACCCTTAAAACCGAAACCGATTGCCCTCTCCAGGTCCCCGAAAGAAGCCCTAAATACTCGACCGGAAACTTTACTCAAAAGAGACAACCCTTAGAAAACCCTAAAACCCTTTGTAACCTTGAGGGCTCATTGAAAACTGAAACCCTAAAACCTATTGGCGCTTACGTGGCAATCTTGCATTTCTCGGAGTGGAGAAGAGAGGCGGGGGGTGTGAAGCCCGAAACCTTCGCCGCTGTCCTTTGCCGGGGTGGCCAGAGCATTGCATGTCGGCCTTGGGTTCTGCTATAGGGGATGAATCTACAATTTCAGCTAGGTTTTTGGGGTATATTGCTATATACAGCGAACGTCCTGTGCAAGAACCCACTGTTTAAGAACCTGAGCCCCTACCCCCGGCGGGATTCACAAAGTTCAGGTTGCTTCAAAATTACGAACTTGAGGGTACCCTCTCAAAGAGCAGCTCGTAGCCATCCTTCGCGCCGCTTGAACCCCGGCACCGGCAGCTTTGATGTACTTCCCTCTTGGGCATGGGTGCAGATTGACAACGAGCCCTGTGGCTGGACCTTGTTTAGGTTTTAGGGTGTAGGGGTTGAGGGTTGCACTTTAAACCCCAAGCCCGACACTCGAATCTACAGACATCTTTCAGCTTGTTCACATTGGATGTGCGGCTTCTGCCAGTTTGTATGGGTCCCCAAGAGCATCAACATGTCCCAAGGTCAGCAATGCGACTAAACCTGCATTCCGTGGTTATCTTAGAGACTTATAAGTATCATAACCCGAATAAGGAACCCTTTTTAAGAACTTAGAAGTCTACATATTACCTACTTACTACGCCCCCCCACCCTCCAAGACCCCCTTATAGAACCCTTATAGATCCCCTTATAAGGAACCCCTATAGATCCCCTGAAAGGGTACTAAGTCCCCAAAATAACTACTTACTAAGTCTCCCGACTCTCCACGTACCATCTCCCGGGTCCCACCAAGAATCCTACAAGTCAGTGATCTGGGGAGCTGCTGAGGGGACCTTAACGGATTCAACCAAGCCCCACCCCAAAAAGGCATCTTACCATGGACTTTTTGTTTTTTTTGGGGGGGGGTTGCAGTCTTTGTTTGGATCCTTTAAGGGGTTCTCTACCGGTTCCTGTAAGGGCCCCTCAAGGTTTCCCTTAAAGGGGGCTGGCAGATTGCAGGGTAGTAAGTTTAGTGTCTTAAGTCTTCGGGGTTCATATCGTAGGGTAGGGAGATCGGGGTTTAGGGCTCAACAGTTGCGGCTTAAACTTTATGGTCTTGGGAAGTCTTCCCTGAACCCCAGACTCTAATCCCTCAAGACCCCTAAACCCTAAACCGTGTCTAATCCCTCAAGACCCCTGGGTTTCTTCCCTACTTTGTCGTTTCGGGAAGTCTTCCCTAAACCCCACAGACCCTTGGATTTCCTGCCTACTATAGGGCCCCAAAATAAAAAGCACATCAGCAAAAGTAAGGATAGGGATGTCCCATATAAACCCCCTTATAATGAAGCCCAATAAGGCAGGGATATCCCTAAAAAATGCTTATGCTTATGTCCTTTCTGGTCCCAATATTAAGTTCCTGGCGCATCTGCCATCTTCTCAAGCAGGCGGGGGGCAGCGTCAAACGGCCTACTTGAGTTGACCCAGAAGGGTAACCTCACGACTGTGGACAGAAACATGTAAAGCAGTAAAGTCCAACACCATCCTAAACCCTAAACCTGTGCTGTGCATGTCGGAACACTTCACTCGGCATCGTACACCGATATCAGAACCCCTGCCTTAACTATTGCGTGGGCTGATCATGGCTCAATCTTTGAAGCTCAGCCGGCGTTCGTCGGCTAAAGTCGCGAGCCAATGCAGCAAAAGCCGTCAGAAGCAGGGATGTCCTTGTATTTACGGAACATGCGTGGCCCTATGCTGTCTCATAGGAATCGGAACATATAGGAACCACCTAAGGCTGGTATCTTCACCGATGTGTCTGGTGAATTATCGGACTTTAACCAGGACAAAGCTGCCGCACTGTTCCTACAACTTTTCAACAGCCCGAACGGTCCGAAGGGCCGTTTAGTTGACCCAGACACTTTGAAGGATCTAGAAACAGAACCCTCAAATGGTTTAGGGGTTAGGGTCTATAGGGTTAATGGATCTAGAAGTCGAGTCGCTGAGAGGAGGCCTATGTTGATGAATTTGAACCTTGGCGACCTATCACACGCGAATTCTGTGGGGCTGGGGAATAGGGACGAGACAGAACGCGAATACTTGCTTCGCCCTACTGTGGCAACGGAGCTTAGGTTCTTCGGCGGCTCGACATGGAAGCGCATCGTCGTGCTTAGCTTTTGGGGCTTACCCTCTTGGGCTTGATGTGTCGGTAAGCCTAAGCCCCACGAACACCCTATGTACCCTGACCTCCACCGCACGGCACATGACAACAACCAATAGAACAACCACTGCCGACCAAACAGAACAAAGAGCAACGAAGAATACATGATTCATTACAAACTTCAAGTCACGCATAGCAAACATACAACAAGTAAATCGTAAACTCTTAAATCCTGAACCCGAAATGCTAACAACAACCACCGAGGACACATTGGGTGTGCCGGCCAAAGTCGGTGGAATGTCGGCTTGAGCTCCGCCATGTTTGTTGTGCCTTTCTTGCTGTTTACCAGGCTTAGGGCGATCCGACGCTTCCAAACATGTGTGTATGCATACACACACACACGTATACATACATACATACATAAGTACGTACATACGTACATAAATACATACGTACATACTTACATACACACATATATACATACATGCGTACATACATACATACAGACATACACCTATGCATACATACATACATACATACATACGCACACATAGATAGATACATACATGCCCACCTACCTTCCTACCTACCTACCTAATTACCTAACTACATACAAACGTACATACATATACATATGTATATATGTATATATATATATATGTATGTATAGATCTGTATATCCCCCAAGATCTACCCCCCACCTGTTCCATTCGAATCTGCAGGTTGCTTCCATAAATACGTACACGACTCAAATATGCCGAAAGCACGGCAAAGATCGACAAAGCCGTGCCTTTCTTTACGCGCATACAAGCCGTGCCGCCATATGTCGCCGCTTTGACATGTGTATAAATCAGGTGCCAATCGGATTCCCTTAGGAACCCTTTACAATGGAACCCTCCTCTAAACCCTAAACCCAAAGCCCTAAACCTTAAACTCGTAAACCTTAAACTCATAAAAGGAACCCTGTAAGATACTTTAAGATACCCTTAAAAACCCTCAAAGCAACTTTAGAAAGACCTAGATACCTTTACAGATACCCTTAACCGGAACCTCAAAAGTGATTTTAAAAACGACCCTAGATCCCTTTAAAGGAACCCTTATCGAACCCCTATAGATCCCTTTAAAGGAGCCTATGTTAAGGTCCTAAACCCTACATCCCGTTACCCTCAACCCTAAGCCCTGGACTCTAAGCCCTAAACCCCTAAACCCTAAAAGCCTGAACCCTTATAGATCCCTTTTAGATCCCTTTCAAGGAACCCTCTTTAATTATAGATCCCTACTATACGTCCATTATAGACTTTCAGGAACTCTTTAAAGGAACCCTACCTTTGGCCCCCCAAACCAACCCTTTTTAGGAAACTATAAATAGAAACCATAATACGGAACCCTAAAAAGCTAGGTTTTTCCGGCCACAGGTAAACCCTGATCCCTTTAAAGGAACCCTTTTAAGGAACCCTAAGCCCTGACCCCTTTTAAAGAACCCTAAGCCCTGATCCCTTTGAAGGAACCCTAAGCCCTGATCCCTTTAAATGAACCCTTCTCTTCGACACCTCCCCGGCGCTGGGCGGCGGCGGTGCCGGAAGCGGCCAGGGCGAGTCGAAGTCGACCGGGCGGTGGCTGTCATACCTTAAAGGGCTTAGGGTTTGGGGTTTATGGCTCGTTTTCAGGGATCTATGGTACCTTAAAGGGTTCCTTCTAGATTTGTGGGTTTAGGGTTTAGCGGCTTCCGGTCTAGGGTTTAGGCGCTTAGGGTATAGTAAAGGGCTGCTTTTAAGCTCCCTTTTCAGGGATGTGTCGTACCTTAAAAGGCGGGTTTAGGGGCGCTTAGCATTTAAGGATTTAAGGGTTTAGGGGTTTAGGGTTTAGGGGTCCTTCTAAGGGTTCCTTATAAGGGATCTATGGTACCTTAAAGTGAAAGGGTTTATGAGTTTAGGGGTTTAGGGGTTTAAGGGCTTAGGGGTTGAGGGTTGAAGGGCTTAGGATTTAGGGGTGTAGGGGTTTTGTTAGGGTTTAGATTCCAAAGGGGTTCTTTCAAGGCTGCCTTCAAAGGGTGCCTCGATCGGTACGGCTTATCACACTCGTTTAGGCTTCTTTGCAAACCTGGGCTGGTGTACCCAGATCTTCCAAATTACAGTATTACAGTAAGATCCCTAAGCTGATCTAGGGTATGTGACTTTCCCGAGGAACCCCCTGCGACAAGGGCCCTATGTATCCTAAGCCTTGCGGCCTTGTGGGCGTTTCGGTCGAGCGCTTTGGATTCCAGGGTGCAGGGCTAAGGTTTTAGGTTAGGGTTCAGGGCTTTTGTGCTGTATGTCTCACCTACCTTTTTGGGGTTCCTTATTATATCAGTCCTTAAAAAGGCGGTAAGCCTAGAGCGATATGCTCTTCCAGCGGTGGATGTTCGTTGTCATCCATGGCAAGAAGCCCATGTAGACTGCTCAAGCCGTCCACAGGCTGAGGCCCACACTCTAAAAGAAAGCAGCCACGAAAAGCAGGCCATGGAGGACTCCAGACGTCACCGACGCTTACTTCAAAGAGAAAGCGATAGAGACGAGAAGCGAGTTGTACAGATGCTCCTCACGTCACATGTGGCTGACCTAGCGTACGCATGTGACCAGTCATGTGACTGGATCCTCAAGGAGATCATCCGAGTTCAAATGCGGAGCCGTCGGGCGCGACAGCTTGAGGTCCTGTGGGAAAGGGGTGCAGCAAGACGAGGACTACAACATCCCCAGTACCTGCTACGACACGACGCAAACGATCACAATAACACCGCTTGCGAAGATGGTCGGGCCTGATGCAGAAGATGTAGTGCGACGGGGTTTAGGGTTTAGTATTACAGGGGCCTCAACAAGAAGGTTCAATAGGGTTTTGCTGCGTATTCTAATATCGTTATACTAAGGAACCACCCAAATGATACTAGTTTTTTTCAGCCCTGTATGCACCGTAGTGCCCGGCTCCTCCAAGGGGAATGGTTTTGCCAGGGGCGAGTTTCGATTTCCCAGCGGAGGGCCCACTCTTCTGAATTAGCGCTGGGAGTTGATGAAGCTCGGTATCAAAAACCCTGGACCCCAAACCCCAAAACTCAAAATCCAAGCCCTCTTCCTCTGCACGGCGGGCAGACTGAGTTGATGCAATGAGAGGGACTCTGAAATGGCGGCACACGCGCCGATCCGAAGACTACAACAGAGTGAAAATATCATTACAAGGGTTTAGGGGTTCAGGGCTTAGGGTTTACGTTCTTAGGGTTGAGGGCTTAGGGTTTAGGGCTGAGGGTTAAGGATTTAGGGATCGGCTGGCTACCATTTAACACCCATTCTCCTTGGCAGCGAATCTGGTTTTGGGACATCCTGTTCAAAGTAACCAACACCCAAACGGAGCCCCCAAGAAACTAAACAGCATGGATACAGCTTACAAACACTGGTTTCGGGGTATACAATACTAGAATAGGGTTTGTACGTAATCAGCTGGTAACACCGGCTGAAACACTTCGCAGACCCTGAACCCTGAACCCCTAGCCTGCGACTTTCAAACTTTGGCTTGGCCCTAAGCTCCAAAATCCCAAACCAAAGGTATACGCTGGACCAGAATGCTTTTCTTAAACACTGTCCTTACCGAACCCTTATGAGCCCTGGCACGAGAGCTGGTGCGCAGCAGCTTGACCCGAGGTCAAACAACAGCAGGACATTGCCTGCTTCGTTCCCAGATCTTCCAATATGCCGCAACCATTTAAATATAGCCGAAAATATGGTAGATACCTGATATCCTAAACCCTAAACATCCCTCAACCCTAAACCCTGATATGTTTCACTGTGTGTATATATATATATATATATGTGTATATGTATGTGTATGTGTATGTGTATGTATATGTTTATGTTTATGTATATGTATATGTATATGTATATGAATATATATATATATATATATATATATATATATATGGGAATTCCCAAAATAGGGGACCCTAATATAGTACCCTAAATAGTAGGATCCTTATTATAAGGACCCCAAAATAAGGCACCCCTAATTGTCGGAAACTCCCTTATATATATATATATATATATGGGTGGTTGTCAAAATTAGGATCCCTTTTTGGGTACCCTAAATAATTGGTGCCGTATTAGAATAGGGACCGCAAAAGGGACCATAATCTTTGACAGCCACCCATATACATATATTTGTATATATGTATATGTATATGTATGCACACACACACACACCCCTGAATTATGGGCTCGTGGGAAATCTTCGTTGCTTCGGGCTTGGGGTTGTTGAGGGGCTTAGAGGTTGGGGTATGTAGAGTTTTGTGGGCTTTAGAGTGTAGGGGTTTAGGGTCTAGGGTTTAGTCTACCTGGACCACAGAAGTGCGTAGAATAATCGCGTCTTATAGGTTTTGGCCCTCATTTTACCTATTTTTGAGGGGGGTTAAGGTAATATAGGGGCCTTCATAATTAGAATAAGGCTGGGGCGTATATTCTACTATATTGATACTAAGGAGCCCCCGAAAATAGTAAAGGTAATTATTCAGGCCCCTATTTTATGCGAAGTTTTGTGGGGTTTAGGGTTTAGTGCTTAGTAGGGTTGTTTCGGCATAACTATCCAGGGCATAGGGACTTTAAGTTATATTAAAACTAAGATGACCTAAGTATCCGGACCTCTGCATGAACGCAGACCCCACGCCTCAAACTACTCTAAGCCCAAAGCCCTACTGTTTGGACATCGCCTGTTCATGAAAACTTTCATCACGCTACCAACGACACGCTCCTAATGATTCATCAGACTTTTATCTGACCACTACGATGACCAGGTGGGCTGATCCAAAACACCTGTATCGTTGAAGGGATGCTCCGGACAGCGGTATCCTTGAAAACGCCAGGGCACTTGGAGACCTGCTGTTCAGCCAAGCAGTCGCACAGCAAAGCGGGTGCTTGTCATGAACTGGGCTTTTAAGTAACCAGGGAGAAAAAGTATAAAGTTTTATTCCATAATGGTTCCTTTAGGAGAAAAAAGTATAAACCTTTATTCCATAATGGTTCCTTTAAGAAAAAAAGTATTAAGGTATGGTACTCCAGCCAGTGAAGCATCTTGTGCCTGGACAGGTGCGATTCCTCAAGGGAAAGCTGGACAGGCCGGCAGACTTCCACCTTCCGCACGTAGTACACTTCATCCGGCGGTAAGCCTCAAGCTGCAGATGAAACCTTGAGCGGCTCCTCGGACATTTCCAACTCGGCACAGATTCTTGTAGACGGTTCCTGTCAGCCTCACAACCTCTCCAGAGAATTACATGCGCGTACCCTGGACAGTCTTCGAAAATGGTCCCCTAATAAACCTGAACCCTACAACCTCTACCCAAAATTTAAACTGCAAGCCCTAAACCCTAAACTCCTTCTGTTCATCACAGCCTCATCGATGATATGTCGGAGAAAGGTTGAGGCAGCCTTGTGGGGATCTCATCGTGGTTTGTAGATCCCCTAATTTGGGACCCTAACTACTAAAGGATACTTTATAAGATCCGCCTTAAGGGATCTACTTTCTAGATCCTCCCGGGGGTCTGGGATACGGAACCCAAGAGGCACAGGCCTCATCCCGAACTCTGCGGGGTCTAAGTTTAAGGGGTACCTGGACCATAGAGAATCTACTGGTTTAGGGCTCCCCATGATGATTTCCGTCCTTAGAAAAGTAGGTTATTTAGGGTCCAAGCAAGGTTTTTGACTTGAGGGTTCGACTACCTATGGTTTAAAGGGTTTAAGGCTTCAGAGTTCTGAGATCTATAGTAGAAGCCAGAAAGTTGGAACATCAATATCCTCATGCCCTTAAGGTAGAGTATAGGGGATCCTAGCACCAATCCTCCTAAAGCCATGTTCCAACTTTCTGGCATCTACTATATGGTTGAGGGTTCTTGCCCCACAAGGCCAGACGTTCGTTGCAAGACCTCTGCACCGGCAACATCGGAGGGTTTAGGGGTTTAGGGGTTTAGGGTTTAGGGGTTTAGGGGTTTAGGGTTTAGGGTTTAGGGGTTTAGGGGTTTAGGGTTTAGGGTTTAGGGTTTAGGGGTTTAGGGTTTAGGGGTTTAGGGTTTAGGGTTTTAGGGTTTAGGGTTTAGGGGTTTAGGGTTTAGGGTTTAGGGGTTTAGGGTTTAGGGCTTAGAATCGTATCATACAGGCATCCTCTCAATTGGAACGAGTCAGCTTGCCTGCCGCACCGCACTCTCCATGCCGCTGGCAGTGCGCCTTAGCGTGGCCGAGTGTGAGGGTCATGCACCCTCAACTCCACCCTCACTACGGTATCTGTATGTACACATATGTATTACGTGTATATGTATACCTGTTTATATAATAATCATAAACAGAGACATAAACAAATAAATAAATAAATAAATATATATATATATCTATATATTTATATTTATATTTATATATATATACATATGTGTATAAACCCATAATATACACACATGTTATTTACTTGGTTTTTATAGCTTGGACTCACTTTGCATAGCCCAATGCATCCATTGTAACACACTATATGGGTATGCGGCCTCTGTGGTAGTTGCAGCTGTGAAGTCATGGAGGCGGAAACACTTCATACCATATCCAACTATGTGAAACGAAACGGAGGCATAACGGCATTTTCTAGGTTTGGCACCATTTCCTAGTTTCTTCTCCGTGACCATGCACGTGCGAGCATTGCTCCCTTAGTGCAAGCTACAAAACTCCAAACCCCCACCTATCGGTCAAGTCTCCACCCGACTCGGAGCACTGGGAATCGGGGGAAGGGAGGAAAGTTCGTGCAGTGTTCTAAGCTTCTTTGCCCTGACAAATGAACCCTAAACCATGATAGGTAGATCCGTGTGTAAAGACCCTTCGGCGGAACCTTAAACTCTGAATAGGAACGTTTACCCAGACCCCCGGGAGGATCTAGAAAGTAGCCCCTAAAAAGGTGGCCGTATACTACTAAAGGGCACAGTACGTTATAGGAACCCTGTTAAGGGATCTACTTTCGCCGGATATTTTTCACGGTCTCAAGGAACTTAAGGGCTTTGTAGGGGTACTACAGGTTTAGGGTCCCACCAGCTTGGAGAGTCGGGGGACTTAGTAAGTAGCTACTGTAGAGACTTATAAGTGTCACAAGCTTAATCAGAGTCCTTGTTAAGGCACTTAGACGTCTACTTATTACCTACTTACTAAGTCTTTTGACCCTCCAAGACCCCTTATAGAACCCTTATAGGTTCCTTTAAAGGAACCCTTCTAAGGAACCCCTATAGATCCCCTGAAAGGGTACTAACTTGGCTTAGCCAAAATACTACTTACTAAGTCTCCCGACCCTCCAAGAGCACCCCATGGAGTCGGCGGCCAACATGGGTCCGCCAACTAATGTAGGGACCTTAATAAATTAGAATAGGGTTCCTTTAAGGGTTGCTTTAAAAAAGGGGTCTATAAGGGATCTATGATAGGGTTCTATAATGTAGGGACCTTAATAATTAGAATAGAGTTTTGGGGCTTCCTTATTATAGTTATAGTATAATATACTACCAAACCCTATTGTTCTGATTACTAAGGTCCCTACATTAATCTGGGCCCGACGTTCTATCACAGACCCTTGGGAGGATCTGGAAAGTAGAACCCCCAATTTGGGACCCCGTCTTAGGGTCCCAGAACCTCGGGAGAAACCCAAATTAAGAACGCCGCATATGTAACCCTGTACTACTTAAGGGTACTTTAGAGGAGACCCCTTAAGAGATCTACTTTTTAGATCCTCCCCGTGGTCCGGGCAAATGCCAACAACCCTCCGGCAACTCGCACACCCTAAAGCACTTTACCCCGCACATCCCCAACACCATGGAAAGAAATACTACTGGTGTTCCTCTAACACCCTTGTCCTTTTAGAAATAATAGACAGGGCCCTATACGTATATCCCTTAGTAGGAATTATTTAAAGAAGGTCTACTAACCGGTCTGTAAATTCTTTTGGGGGAACCATCAAAAAGGACAAGGCTGTCCTCTAAAGTATCCTTAAGTAGTATAAGGTTCCAAATTCGGGGTTTGATTCTAGATCCTACACGCGGAGCGCTAAACCCAGACAGCCCAATACCCCTTAATTCAGGAATATAGCTTTAAATCATAACATGAAGCCCTATATAGTTTAAGCCCTATTCCTTAATTAAGGGGTAGTGGGCTCTCTGGGAAGTTCGGAACCCAAAATCTGAAGCCCTGACTCTCAGAGACTCCAATATCCCTTAGTTAAGGAATATACCTTAAACTATAGTAGGTTTAGGGTTTAGGGTTTAGGATTTCTAATATGATTTAGGGTATATTCCTTAATTAAGGGATATTGGAGTCTCTGGGCTTTTGTCCAAGATCGCTGAGCGCTGGACACGTCACACCCATGAGGCAGCGGACGCAGGGTTGTAGGCCAGAAGGGATTTAAGGTTTAGGGTGAGAGTCCTTTTACTATGAAGGCTTGAGAGTGTAAAGCTTCAGGCTGCCATGAGCTGTAGGTATTCTAGGCTTGCTGAGTTTAAGGCTAACGCGAAAGAGCTAGCGCGCTGGGGTGTTGTCGGCTGGCATCCCAGAGACTCGAGTACTCCTGAATGAAAGAATATACCTTGAATCTTATTAGGGTTCCTATTTCGCTTTAGAGAATTTCCATAATTAAGGGGTTCTTGGAGTCTCTGGGATCTTCGAGATTCGGATCGTGTGGCTGGGCGGGCCAGGATCATGAAAGCGCTTGATTAGCAAGGCCTCTGTGATGAGGGATCCTAATACTGAGGGCCTTAGATTGTGAATGAGAGGTCCCCACCCAGACCCCCGGGAGGATCTAAAAAGTATATCCCCTAATTTGGGACCCTAGCTACTAAAGGGTACTTTATAGGAACCCCCTTAAGGGATCTACTTTTTGGATCCTCCGGGGGTCTGGGCCATGGTAGGTCAGCATCTTGACTTTAGTGCTTGGGTTCTTGGGCCGAAATGAACCGGCTTGACCGCTTCTAAGGTTGGTCAATGGGGTTTCTCAATGGTTGTTAGTAGGGAGTGGCGGAATGGATCCGTATGATAGGCTCCCTATAGTAATCTGGGAATGGGGGGATGGGCCTGATTAGTTTCACCAGGGCTTTAGTTCTACTTCGGGTTTAGGGTTCAGGGTTCAGGGGTTAGGGTTCTAGGAATAGCTCTTAGTCTGAGGGTGCCCCTTTTTCTACTGCAGCGTTTTAACGGTAAGATCCCCTTTGCATGGACCTTGAAAGGAATCCTAAACGGAAGCCTGAAAAGACATTTAACACACTGTAGGTGCCTTAATAATTACTAGTTCATGGTTGGGATAGGATTAAAAATGTACAGTTTTATTCCGTATTGGGTTTTAAGTACTCATAAAAATGTAAAATGTTACCCAACTATGACAAAGATTAGAATCGGGTTTGGGGGGTGTATTATACTATACTTATCCCTAGGGATCAAAATAGCCCAAAAGCCTTATATAGTATGGTCTTTGGGCCCAAAAGCCTCAATACATGAGTCCTTAGATCCGTAGGGTATGATACGAAACCTCCAAAAACCCCTTACCAGAACCTTCAAAAAGGAGCCTTTCAGGAACCTGGCAGGACCCTTCTAATTAAGTGCCTTAATAACACTTAGTTGCTGAGTTCATAAGGCCCGAAAAGTGTACACTTTTATGCTTAGAGTGGGTAATCTTATCCAAAAAAGTGTAAAGTACCCAAATAGTAGGGTTTTAGGTCCCAAAGTCCATACTCTGAATGGTTTTTGGACCTTGAAACCCTACTATTTGGGTACTTGGACCCTTAGGGAATTAGACTACTTAAAGCGTCATGGGACTTAGTAACTTAAGGGGTTCCTTAAAGGGGTCCCTAAAGGGATCTATAAGGGTTCTAGAAGGGGGGGGGTAGGGTTACTTAAAGGGTCATGGGACTTAGTAATTGGGGTTATAATCAAGGTAACTATACTACTGATTACTTACAGCCCCAATTTAGACTATAGTGAACCCTAGCAAGTTGTAACATGGCTTTAGGAGGAGTAGTGCTAGGCTCCTTTATATTTTACTTTAAAGCCCATGGGACCTAGTAACTAGGGTTTTAATTGAGGTAAGGTACGTATAACCTTACTTACTACGTCCCATGATCCTCCAAGTAGGGTTTTGTGCTCCTTCAGAGTATGACTATAATAAGAACCATAAGTAATAAGATTAGAAATTAATTTAGGCTTCTGAATTAGGGAACTGCGAAGACTGAGGATGTCTCAGGATTCATCGTCCACCCCCTTTTTTCGCGACATGGAGGTTTTGTACCCTGTGCATGACTAAGCACGCCTGAAGCAATCATGAAGACGGGATAGGCAAGGGTGGCTGCCACAGCCTTAACCCCCAAATCCTAATTCCGAACTTGAATTGAACCACAGACCATGCTGAACCCTAAACCGCAAACCCTCTACCCTAACCATTTTCAATACTTCCCTAATAAACTTTTCCGGCTAAGTCCCAAGATCACGCAGGTCCCCACCCCCGGAAAAAATCGTTTTTAAAAGCCCTGCATCCTTTTAGAATAGTGTAGGGTAGCAAATTGGGCCGGGGGGGGCCACTTTCTAGGTTCCTGCTGCGTTCGAAAGTTTCAGTAACTAGTATACTCATACTATGGAGACTGTCAGGGGAGGATGTTTCAGGGGAGGTCCATGCCGACCCCCCCAAAGTCCTACCCACGTGGTTCTTCGGCGCTTGGAAGTTTCGGGGTTCGTGTAACCTCATTCTGCCCTTTGTAGTGAGGGTACAGTTTCTTCTGTTATGCACCCAGACCCCCGAAAAATCCAAAAAGTAGATCCCTTAATGGGGGTTCCTATAAACTACCCTTAGTAGTATAGGGCCCCAAATTAGGGGATCTACTTTCTAGATGCTCCCGGGGGTCTGGGCAGTTTAAACAAGGGAGCCCAACAATGAAAAGAGCAAAAGCGTACTACTGGGGGAATCAACTATACGTAAGTGTAACTATGACACCGAAATTAGCCTGGGTTGTATGTAAATGGGTTAGGGGGGCCCAGATCTACTTCGGATGCAGTACGCTGAATTTCCGAATGGCACCCCTTTCAAACCCATATATGCCCCTTGTCTCTAAACCCTAAACCCTCAGCCACGATTTGGAAGCGTAAGGGTCAGGGTAGGTTACCCGGTTCAGGTATACTATTACAGGGTTCTATGGAGGACAGAATTTCCGTGATCTAGCAAGTGGATCCTCCCAAGGATCTGGAAGGACCCTTGCTGACACCCTGAGCCAAACAATCGCATATAAACCTCCCTAAACCCAAGTCAAGAACCCCTACACCCAAAGCCCTAAACCCTGGCCCAATACTGATCATGTAAACCTTACTCGGCGTTTCAAGCCAACCCCCGCACGCCCAGAATGTGGTGAGACGCCCAGATGCGGTACTCCCAGAAAGCCCGAAACCCCATCTTCAAACAAACAAGCCAACAAGTAAACTAACGCACATACGTACATACATAGGTGCATATTTACATAATCATGTGCATACACATGCACATGCATACATATGTACATATACGTATATGTACGTATGTACATATGTGTATATATGTATATATGCTTATACACATATAAGTACATACATACATACATACATACATACATAAACACACGTATACATACATGCATGCATACATACGTACATACACACATTCATGCACACATACACAGAAAATACATGCGTGCATGCATACGTGCATACATATATATACATATATATAAATAAATAAGTAAATAAATAAATAAATATATATATATATATAATTACACACATACATACATCCGTGCGTGCATACACAGGCGCAAAAGTGTGCAGTTCATCATTATACAGATACGGATGTGCATCTTTATATATATATATACACACATGGGTAGTTGTCAAAATTGAGGTCCCTTTTGGGGTCCTTAATATAGTACGGCACCAAATATTTAGGGTACCCAAAAAGGGACCCTAATTTTGACAACCGCCCACATGTACATATACACATGCACACAATTTAGCGCTTGCGCTTTTATTTATGGAGATTCTGCTTGCGTCCACATACCTAAGCAGTTTTCGGTTTGCTGCTATTCTCTCTCTGTCTGTCTGTCTGTCTGGCTGGCTGGCTGGCTGGCTGGCTGGCTGTCTGTCTCCCTCTCTCTCTCTCTATCTCTCTCTCCCGCTCTCACAATAACACTTAGAGGCTGAGTTCCCTAGCCCAGAAAATGATGTCTTTTTCAGTTATGGTAGGAATAGCTAAACCCCAAAAGGTTAAAGGTTACCAACTCAGCTACTAAGAACGTTAGTGCATGGTTATGTTAAAAAACTAAAAGAAACCTTAAAGACCAGTAGCAAATGCGAAGGCTTCTCTTTGCTATCTACATTGCAACCAGTACAACCAGGTTCAGGTGCATGGTTTCTGGGGGACCTTGCGCAGCACGGCTTCCTCCGGCCCAGAAAGAAGCATCGATGGACACGGGCTTCCCCTTAAACTTTCTGGTTTCAGATCTTAGTGGCTGCGTACTCTAGCCGACTCTAGTCCAAAAAAGGTAAACCTTTTCAATTATGGTAGGATTACATAAACACCAAGAGCTTAAAGGTTACCTACTCGAGGTTACGGAGCCTTAAACTTTCAGGCTTTAGATGGATTTAAGATTAACTCAAACCCCGAGCGGATCTAGCAAGCAGAACCCCTACCCAGACCCCTTAAGGGAGGATCCAAAAGTAGATCCCTTAGTGGGGGTTCCTACAAAGTACCCTTAGTAGTATAGGGCCCCAAAATTCCGGGATCTACTTTCTGGATCCTCCCGGAGGTCTGGGTAATTGTGGACCCTAGAAATACTGGAATGAAAGAGGCGATAAACCCGAAAAGCCCCTCTTTACATATGGGTGGTTGTCAAAATTATGGTCCCTTTTTCGGTCCCCATTATAATACGGCACCTATTATTTGGGGTACCCAAAAAGGGACCATAATTTTGACAACCACCCATATATTTTTCGGGGAAACCCACCCCCGACCTGCGGCCTGGAGGTTGGGCTTAGCATTTAGGGTTTAGGGTTTGCTGGACAGATTCTGAACTTTTGGAAGGCTTGTGGGCTTTACCCAGATCCCCGGGAGGATCTAGACAGTAGATCCCCTAATTGGGGGCCCTATACCACTAAGGGTACTTGATAGGAACCCTCATTAAGGGATCGACTTTTTGGATCCTCCCTTAAGGGGTCTGGGAAGAAAAGATGAACTATAGGAGCCTCAGCACTTTAAATGACTTAGAATGGGGGTTTTCGGCGCTTTCATAAAGCATACTTGGAGGATCATGGGACTTAGTAAGTAGGGTTATAAGTACCTTAACTGAGGTTATAAGTAATTATAAGTATAGTTACCTTAATTATAACCCTAGTTACTAAGTCCAATGACCCTTTAAGTACCATCTTTAAGGAATAGAGCTGGTGATGAGTCAGGCCCTTATCGCAGTCGTAAGGACCCTTAAGGGGCAAAGGCGAGGTAGGGAACTTTATTTTGGAATCCACACTCGAGTTGGTGACGAAGACAGGGGAATGAGGGCCCCTGAATCCTAAACCCTTTGCCCTCTTCATTCCCTAAACCCAAACCCTATGCCCTAACTCTTCCACTAAGGCGGCCGATGTCGAGGTCGCTGGTCGTGATCCGGGGTTTATTTACGGCGTAGGCGTGCAGTCCCACTATACGGGCTGGATTTCTTGAAGGACGCCAGATAAGGCGTTGTTGGTGTTGATGCTTCAGACTGCCGACTGAAGCCGCTGGAGGGTGGCACACGTGCACCTAAAACAAGAATTCCTTCCCCCTGCTTGGAGGTTTATAAGTACCCTAGTTGAGGTTGTACGTAGTTATAGGTATAGTTACCTTATTTCTAAGGTTAGTTTCTAAGTCCCATGAACCTTGGAGAGGTGGCTTATTCAGCACCAGACTCGAAATAGGTAAGGGATACTAAAGATAGTTATTGGGGTTGAGGCTGTGGTGAAGACCCTACATCCTAGTTCGGTTACGCGGATCAGTTGAAAAACGAACGCATCGTCGTAGACACCTAAAGCACCTGATTAAGGTATTTTAGTGAAGTGGAAATGGAAGGAAGCGAACTCTTTTCTGCCCCAGACAACGTTGGGATGATCTAAAAAGTAGATCCCCTAAACATGCGTTTTGGTAAAGCGCTCGTCAATAGTTTCGTGCACCAAACTGGGTTCTACTCTAGCTGTCGGTTTCAACAGTCCCCAAAACTGTTTATAATTAGCTCTATATTGAACAAGAAGGTACATTCACAAACATCGAAATTCGATACCTTGTACTTTCTGGATTTTTTCTGGGGGTCTGGGATGCACTGCGCTTCCAGGAATGGACGGAGCGCTGTCTGTCAAAGGACGCACCGCCCCAAGAACGGCCTATGCTCGGAGGCTATGCATCCTCTCCTGAGCCTGCAACTGGCGTGCTAGGTGTTCGATGTCATCAGTCACCAGAATTATTTATAATCGGGGTTCTTCATTAAACAATAAGGGAAATCATAGTTATACAATCGATCCCTAGATTAGGATTGAGGGCTACTGTCCCAAAATCGGCAGCATTCCTGAATCTGTGGCTAGTCTCCCTTCACAAGAAACCCACCAGTTCGAGAGAGAACAGCGCGTGGAACTTTAGTTCGATTTGCCTTGCCGGCCACTTGGACAGGATTTGCGCAGCCCGCGCAAGAGCTGAAAGTTGGTGCCCCCTAACTGCAACATCTTCGTTGAATCTCCATACCCGTATCAGGGAAGATAGCACGTTTGTCGCTCTCGGAAGACTCTACTGTAACGTGCGAGAAGTTCTAATTGATCGTAGTGCACAAGACAAGCCGTAGCATGTAAGAGGCACCATATTGTGTACAAGAGGCATGCGGATGCCATTGGCGGCGATTGAATCAACTTGCCGCATTGGGCGAGTCTCGGGAAACCTTATGCAAATCTGTTAAACATACCTTAAAATACCATAACCTACTCTATTTTGTAGCTTCATATTCAAGACCCGAGAAAAAATAGAGACCCTACAAAAAGTAGCTCTTGGTAGCTCAAGTTCAGGAAATCAGTCAAAATGTTAGGCCGCCGTAGGTTTAATCGTGATCTTAACGTCGACTCGGAGGGGTGGTGTAGACCCATAAGTCGCAGAACCCCAATTAGGGACCCCTTTAGGGTACTTAGAAGTCTACTTTTTCACTTATAGACTTCTAAGTACCATAACCCCAAGTAGGGACCCCTTTTGGTGTACTTATAACTCTAAGAACTAGCTACTTAGTAAGTCCCACGACTCTCTAAGTAGGCTCTGCATTGGTAGGGCCCCCTGCTTGACTGTAAAATCCTGAACCTCACCCCCTAAACCCTAAACCCTAAACCCATGAATCCCTAAAACCCTAAACCCTAAACCCATGAATCCCTAAACCCCTAAACCCCTAAACCCTAAAACCCTAAACCCTAAAACCCTAAACCCTGAACCCATGAATCCCTAAAACCCTAAACTGAGTTCTTCTTGCACTCCACCCCGGCCCTGAGAGTTCCCTGACAACAGGACATGAAACCCGTATCCCGTATAGAACCCTCGTAATGGCCCGTAAATACCCCATGCCCTAAACCCAGACCCCGGGAGGATCTAGAAAGTAGATCCCCTAATTTGGGGCCCCATACTACTAAGGGTACTTTATAGGAACCCCCATTAAGGGATCTACTTTGTGAATCCTCCCTTAAGGGGTCTGGGTAGCTGTTTCTCAGGGATTATGATAGCCAAGGATTTAAGAAACATCTAAGCAACCCTAATCTTCTCCAGTGGTGTTATATAGTAGATGCCAGAAAGTTGGAACATGGCTTTAGGAGGATTAATGCTGGGATCCCCTATACTTTACCTTAAGGCCATGAGGATATTGATGTTCCAACTTTCTGGCTTCTACTGTAGANTATAGTAGATGCCAGAAAGTTGGAACATGGCTTTAGGAGGATTAATGCTGGGATCCCCTATACTTTACCTTAAGGCCATGAGGATATTGATGTTCCAACTTTCTGGCTTCTACTGTAGACTCTTCTTTGGCTTCCCCCGGGCTGTGAGGGCTCCTTCTTTAACTAGAGTTTAAGTGGGGTTGGGTAAAGCTCTGTTTGTATGGCTTCATAGATTGCTACTCGTTTGTGGCGGCTCCGTGATAGTAAGCTTATACATGAAAAGTGCGTTACCTGAAGCATTGATTATTTCTGGGCTTCAGTACCCATCATGTAGAACATAGACATACTTCTGGCTCCTTTCGTGAAGAGCATCCCTGCCTCTTCAATGTCATAAATCCATGCACCCGATCCGTGGGCGCGATCCCTCAATTGCCTGCCCTCCCTAAACCCTAAACTGCCCGAATTCCGATACCGCGAAACCCAAGCTTTATTCCCGGAATCGAAAACGGAAGCCATGGGCCAAGGGAACCGCAACTTCTGCTATGGCCAACCGTGGCCATATATGCTTTAGCCATAATTCTGCGACCCCTGAGTCTTCGAACAAACCCCAAATCCCGCTTCCTTGAACCTTGTGCCCAAATCCCTGGGAGGATCTAGAGAGAAGAACCCTTAACGGGGTTCCTAATGAAGAACCTTTGGCAGTGTAGGGTCCCCAATTCGGGGGTTCAATTTCTAGATCCTCCCGGGTGTCAGGCTAAAAACGTATTGGAATCCTGCAAGACACGTCAAAAAGCTCTTTCTTCAAACCCACGGGACACCAGGTCCTACACCCCAAACCTTGACCCTAAACCCTTAACCTTAAACCCTTGACCCTAAACCCTACACCTTAATACCCAAAACCCCAAACCCTAAACCCCAAACCCCAAGACCAAACAACAGAGCAAAACCCGAAGCCCTGAACCCCAAACCCAAACCCCAAACCCTGAGCTCGTAACCCCAAACCCTAAACCCCTAAACACCGAAACCCCCCCAAAAAAGAACCCGAAGCCCTGAACCCCAAACCCAAACGACAAACCCAAACCCGAAACCCACACCCTAAGCCCTAAACCCCTAAACCCTAAACACCTAGACCCTAAACCCCCAAAGCCCAAACCCAAACCCCAAGCCCAAACCCTAAAGCCCTAAACCCCAAAGCCCTGGATCCGGCACCTCATGGGACTCCACATAGGGGGAAGGCGTCGAGTACATGGAGTAGGGCTCCCAAGTATCCATGGAGCTGTAGACTGTCTGGTAGTCTTGCCTGGGGTTTCAGGTTTGGGGTTTAGGGTTTAGGGTTTCAGGTTTAGGGTCTAGGGTTTCAGGTTTAGGGTTTAGGGTTTCAGGTTTAGGGTCTAGGGTTTCAGGTTTAGGGTCTGAGGTTTGGGGTTTAGGGTTTCCGGTTTAGGGTTCAGGGGACGCCCGGGAGGATCTAGAAAGTAGATCCCCTAATTTTGGACACCATAAATACGGCACAAGGGTACTTGATAGGAACCCCCCTTAGTTGCTGAGTTCATAAGCCCCGAAAAGTACACACTTTCAGTTTTATAGTGGGTAATATTATCCCAAAAAGTGTAAAGTGTATCCACTCAGCTACTAAGCCCCTTAAGGCATCTACTCTTTGGATCCTCCCAGGACTCTTGCCTTAAAGACCGGCTGATGGCCTTTTAGGGCCTAGAGTTCCGCCCTAAATAACATGTGCCGCGGGAAGTCTGCTACATTCCCATTCGGGGTACTGCAGCGTGCTATCCAGCAGCGGTTTCGACCAACTTTTGGGCTCTCATAAACCACCCCTTAATAACAAACAACCTTTCAAGACTTATATAAGGGAATCGCATTAAAGAGCCCCCCCAAATGATCTACTTAGGGTTCGGGTATCTGTTTAAAACGATGGGAAGAGCGATTTCCGCAAAGGTTGATAAACGGATCTCTAGGGGAGGGTACTTAAAGGGTCATGGGACTTAGTAACTAGGGTTATAAATAAGGCAGCTATACATATAAATACTTATAACCCCAAGTAAGGTTCTTATAACCTGACTTACTAAGTCCATGAACCTCCAACCCAGACCCCCGGGAGGATCTAGAAAGTAGATCCCCTAATTTGGGGCCCTATACTACTAAGGGTACTTTATAGGAACCCCCATTAAGGGATCTACCCCTAAACCCTAAAACCCTAAAACCCCAAACCCCGAAACCCTAAACCCTAAAACCCCTAACCCCTAAACCCTGAACCCCCATTAAGGGATCTACTTTTTGGATCCTCCCTTAAGGGGTCTGGGAAGTAGATCAAGGGGGAGGGTGCCAGGATTTTGAGGGAACCTCGGGGGCCTTGGTTTAGGGTTTAGGGTTCAGGGGTATTTTGTACTGTAAGTACAATGAGGAGTCCCCAAAATAGCGTAGGTAATTGCTTAGGCCCCTATAGTGCTCGGGAGAAGTGTGGATTACCAGGAATACTGGACTTTGAAGTGAATCAACTTTCATTGATCTAGACTAACTTTCATCTCATAGCGGTTCCTTAAGGAACCGGTTTTCAAAAGGCAATACAGCAAAGTGATCCAATCTCCCCTCACTTCCCAGCAGAAACCCTTGGGACACTAAAGTACTAAAGGGTACTTTATAGGATCCTCGATTTGCTCTTTCTAGATCTTCCCAGTGTACTCCAGACCCCCAAATCTCAAACCGCTATCGAAGTATGCAGCCCTCATATAGGAATCCTTTAACCAAAACTCAACCCGAAACCCCAAAACCCTAACCCTCGACCCTAAATTTAAAGGGCTCTCGACCCCTTTTAGGGCACATATATGTCTACTAATTACCTAATACGATCACTATCATCATCACTATCACTATTACTATTGCTATCACTATTACTATATTTTATATGCTTTCTACGTCCCGCGACACTCCAAGACCCCGTAAAGAAGCCTTATAGATCCCTCTATAGGCCCATATAACCATGGAGCCCTTACAGGACCCTTTAAAGGAACCAACTATCCCCTCCCCAAAAGTAGGGCCCAGAAAAGCACATACACAAAAATAAGGATAGGGATATCCCATATAAACTCCCTTGTGATGAAGCGCAATAAGGTAAGGTAGGGATATCCCCATAAAATGCTTACCCCGGGAGGATCTAAAAAGTAGATCCCCGAATTTGGGACCCTAGCTACTAAAGACTTTATAGGAACAGCCCTACAGTCTACTATATAGGTACTTAGGACCCTTTGGGATTTTAGGATCCTCCCGGGGGTCTGGGATGTGCTTTCTGGGTCCCTAACATAGGGCCCCAAAAAAGCACATAAGCAAAAATTAGGGTAGGGATATCCCATATAAACCCCTTATAATGAAGCCCAATAAGGTAGGGATATCCCCATAAAATGCTTATGCTTATGTGCTTTTTGGGTCCCTGATAACAAAGGGAGTCCAGAAGCCAAGGCCCGGACCAGGGCGACGCGGCCGAGGAAGTTATTGGAAGGTTGGCCTCAAAGGGTCAGGGTTTGGGCTTAAGGTTCCTTTAAGGGTTTAGGGATCCTTTAAGGGTTTAGGGTTTGGGCTTAAGGTTCCTTTAAGGGTGTAGGGATCCTTTAAGGGTTTAGGGTTTGGGCTTAAGGNAAGGTTCCTTTAAGGGTTTAGGGATCCTTTAAGGGTTTAGGGTTTGGGCTTAAGGCTCCTTTAAGGGTTTAGGGATCCTTTAAGGGTTTAGGGTTTGGGCTTAAGGTTCCTTTAAGGGTGTAGGGATCCTTTAAGGGTTTAGGGTTCGGGCTTAAGGTTCCTTTAAGGGTGTAGGGATCCTTTAAGGGTTTAGGGTTTGGGCTTAAGGTTCCTTTAAGGGTTTAGGGATCCTTTAAGGGTTTAGGGTTTGGGCTTAAGGTTCCTTTNCCTTTAAGGGTTTAGGGATCCTTTAAGGGTTTAGGGTTTGGGCTTAAGGTTCCTTTAAGGGTTTAGGGATCCTTTAAGGGTTTAGGGTTTGGGCTTAAGGTTCCTTTAAGGGTGTAGGGTTCCTTGAAGGGTTATTGGAAGGTTGGCCTGGGAAAACTGGGGTTTGGGCTTAAGGTTTCTTTAAGGGTTTAGGGTTCCTTGAAGGGTTTAGGGTTCCCGTAAGGGTTTAGGGTTCCCGTAAGGGTTTAGGGTTCCCGTAAGGGTTTAGGGTTAAGGTTCCTTTTTAGGGTTTAGGTTTGGGCTTAAAGATCGTTTCAAACCTTCTTTAAGCACCCTTGCTTGAACCTTTAAGGGTTTAAGGTGAAGGGTTTGGGTTTAAGGTTCCTCAAAGGGATCTTTAAGGGTTCCTTCAAGGCATTCCTGTCGCGATTCCTTTAACAATTCCTTTCAAGGGCTTCTTTAAAGGTTCCATAAGGGTTCTACGCTGTTGGGGGCCTTAAGAATTAGAATGGGTGAACGATACACATAACGACAACAGGAACCCCAGGGAATAGTGTTAAAAATTGTTTCGGCCCTTATTTCCCAAAGAGCCCCATTTATCATTTCCCTTAGTTCAGGAATGTACCTCAAGTTAGAAGGGGCTTAATGTGATGATTCAGGGTATATTCCTCCCTAAACCTCAGCCCTAAACCCGTAAGACCCCTTCATCAAAAAGGATTGGGGACTGGGAAGGTAATATAGGAGCCTTAATAATTGCCTATACTATTTAGGGAAGTTCCTTATCATAACTATAGTATAATAGACCCCAAAACCCTATTCTAATTCTTAAGGCCCCTGTATCATTGGGCTCTCTTAGCCTTGGGCTGGCCTGGTAGGATCGGTAATGTTTCTTTTGAGCTCCTAGCTTGCGACTGCACACCCTGGATCTGTGAGGTTTAGGGTTTAGGGTTTCCGGGATTTGGGGATTTGAGGTTTGAGGTTTACAGCCTCTGCCAGACGGCTCGACCCTCGAAACCGAGCACGGAGAAATAGTATTACACTACTAATTTGTCGTATCCCAACAATAAAGCACAATACGTAGAATATAGACTCACCCATGTTCCCAGAGAGCCCAGTATACAGTCTCCAGAATCCCTGATATAGACCTGACTGCATCTAGGCTATGTCGTTCCGCTAGGGGCGCCGCGCGTCCGGCCTCGATTTTGGTGAGGAACTCGTCGACAAACCTCGGGTTTCATGTACCAGGATCACGATTGAGGCTTGGAAGTTAGTTTTGGGCTAGGAACACAGGGTTATCTACTTATGAAACAGTGTAAAAAGAAACAAATCACCACCTCGAAAATCGTGCAGGAACCGTGACCTTCGTCCGCAAGCCGAGCGTCCTTTGCGAAATCTAGCGTTTAACGTCGTCAGCCCTGCACTCTGGCCCTTCCTAGGAGGGATAACGGGTTCCATAATCTTATACGGCGTTCTCGGGTGGATAAGGCCTTACAGGTAAAGGTCAACCTTTGGCAGTAATTGGGATTATATAGGGATTATAGTACCCCAAAAAAGTTAAAGGTTGCCTACTCTACTCGGGCTTTATAAGGTTTTCGCGGGTTCTCTGAGGTCTTTATGAGAACATCTTTGACGATCCTTTGCCCTGACATTTGTGATTGTTCCGAACAGACATTCCGAAACAACTCCTTGTACAAAGGACATGCCGAAAACCCACACCCTAAACCCTACAGCCCAAACACTCCAATCCCACACACTCAACTTGCATCCCAAGCCCAGATTTCCTGGACCATAAGCCCTCAAACCCTAAACAAACAAATGATACGGGTTGTAAGAGCTTACGGGTCGAAGTTCAGGAAATATGGTGTTGGTCCGGGACACGACCCAGCCAGCTGGGGAGTCAAATTTGGAAGGACGAAGATGACGTCCTGTTGGGGGCCCGCGAGTTAACGGTTTAGGTCGTATTATACGGTTTAGGGTCTAAGGCTGTTTTGGGGTTTAAAAAAATAAACTATAATCAACACAGGAATCCTGAAGGAATGGTCTTAGTAAGTATTCCGGCCCCGGTATTAAACATCCGTGCACCAATGACTGAATCTGACATGCGAGACCGGAATGCTGAGCCTCGAATACCGCATCCAAAAATCAAAAAACAGCAACCCGCTTTGACTACCGAAGCCGCATACAGGATGTAAGCCAGCAGACAGTCTATCCTACGAGTATATTGACTAATATACAGTAGACTATTCAGACTATTGAAAACGATTATGGTAAGAGCTTGTTGATCAAATTCCAACAAGTATCCTACGAGTAACACGTTTTTTGTTGATTATGGTAAGCGTTTGTTCCATCGGTGCAAACTACAGCTACAATTCCTGCAAGGGGTCTGGGCACAGGTTGTTGCACCCGCTGCTAGTCGCCATGTGCGTCTGAACATGTCTGAACCATTTCTGTGCACCCTCCTTTTGGTTCGACTGCTACGCCTGAAACCTTGTTTTGACTTGAGTAAGACTGTTAGCCACCGTCAGCCAGAGAAGGAAAACTATTTACGATGTGCTAGGTGTATACTATACTATACAGATGCCCGCAACATATTGCCTGTAGGATGTAAGCCCTCGATCTTGTGCGACAACCATGACGCGATCATCAAGTTAAGTAGGCGATGACCAAGACGACCGTCAGGTAGGATCAGGCTTCATCAGGACAAGAAGAAAACCTTCAACAAATGCTGGCGCCTCCATGATTCCAACCATCGCTTCGGATGACCCCGAGCAAGTATTCACGCCCAAATCCGAAACCCTAAAAACTACACCTTAAACCCAGAACTCTACAACCATAATTGGACGCGACCCTCGAAGTTCCAGGTCAAAAGCTGCAGAATGTAAACAACACTATTGCATTTACTGATCAGGAACGTGAAGCCCCGCACCACGGGCCATATCCTTATTCAAACCTCCTAGCCCTAGGCGCAGCAGCCGACTTGATATGGAAGTTTCAACGAAACTGGGGTACCCTCTTTTGGGTGCTAATAGTAAGGCTTTTATTATTTGGGGTTGTGCAGCAAGGTCTCCAATTTTGAGACTCCCGAAGGATGCAGGTTCGAAAGCAGTCCTGCAAGTTGTTCTCGAATACCCAGGCCTGAAGACACGGCTTATTGTGGGTTCAAGCTTCGCAAGGCATCGGATGTGGGACATAGTTTGTGACCATGAGACTTCGGGCTCGGGAACTGAATTTGGGTTCATGGTCCGGCAAAGCCATGCTGCCGGTAAAATTCAATGCTGCTGTCTTTGCTGCTGTTGCAGCTGTGGTGCACATACACGACATGCGGAGCCGTCAGCACCGCAGAAACCACTAATTAGTTACAAACTATAGACGCAAGCCCCAACCCTAAACGCCACAATAAACGCCTAAACCCAGTCGCCACTGTTGATTTTTGAAGCTGGCTGCACTGAAGTCCGGCTCTGCCCGGGTATTGCTCTCATGATGTATGCACCCACCTAACCCCGAATGTAAGCCCGACTTCCTATACAACCTATGAAGTGAAAAGATCCTCCTAGACAACTTGTGACATTTTTGTACATAACAACCCTACGTTGCGTCCTTCAGTTTCATCAAACACCTGACCGCAACCTTCTGCTCTTTTCTTTGGATTTGGCCGTTCAATTATAAGTCTCCCTTTCTGCCTGTTTTGTTGCCATGTGTTGTGAGCTGTAACATAGGGGCCTTCGTAATTAGACTGGACTTTCCGAGACTCCAATATCCCTTAATTCAGGAATATACTTGAAATCATACTAGGGATCCTACTATCATTTAAGGTATATTATATTCCTTAATTAAGGGATATTGGAGTCTCTAGGATTGCATAGCCGGATCTTACTGTACAGGTTCCATACCGGTCCTATAGGAGCCTTACTAGTTTTCAATATGGTTGCTGGGCAAGTTATGGCGTGGCGAAATTAGAGACCACGAAGGGATAGTCGACCCTACGTAATATTATGTGTGTCTTGATTTCTCTGCGGAGGTGAGCGAAACAGCAAGCTTCGGAACACAATTATGAAAGGCAGAAGCTAATCAACTCCCCGAACTCTACCTACCTACGGTTTAAGATTCAGGTTTCAGGGTGTAGGGGTTTAGGGTAGAAGATCAGAGGACGCAAGGCCCAGAGTTCCAAAACTGTTCTTCCGCTTTTCATAAAGTGCCATCTTCTCAGCTTCTAGGCCTTTGCTTAGTGGGTCTAGGGTTTAGGAGTTTAGGGTTCAGGGGTTTAGGGGTTTAGGGTTTAGGCTGAGTACCCTAGCCCCAAAAAGGTTAACCTTTTCAATGATGGTAGGATTATATGAACCCCAAAAGATTAATTAAAGGTTACTTACTCAGCTACTAAGCTTACATTTCCACCGCTAGAGCCGCTTTCGAGGCGCTGCATCGTTTAGTCATTGTTGCTCTTACTGGGCGCGAAACCCGAAGTTGAACAGGTTCTTGCGCGCTCTTCAAGGACAGCCAGCCCCAAAGCCAACATTACATACCCTGAAAGTTTGCATACTTCCAGCACTTCAAAACTAAAGATCATAATCGCAGGGCCTTCAAATTCACAAATATTAGTCCTCAGGGGTCCCTTTTTTTACATCCATACATATTCTAAAGGAGTCGAAAACCCTGTTCTATTCATTCAGGCCCCTACATTATCTGGGACCGGGAAGAGAGCAAGGGCCCTATTTTAAAATCCCAGACCCAAAAACCCACCGTTCAACATGTCCTTGACTAGATAACGATGATGCTGACACGGGCGATGGCGACGATGATGACGATCATGCTAGCGATGGAGATGACGATGAAGGTGCCGACGATGATGATGATGATGACGATGGTGAAAACCAGGATGATAACGACGATGCTCCCGACGATGATAGCGATGATGACAGCAATGATGATAGCGATGCTTTTGACGATGGTGCTGACGATGACGATAACGACGATGCTAACGATGGTGATAACGGCGAAGCTCACGACAGTGATGACGACGATGACAACACAAAGATGGGCTAGCTGAACCCAGACCCCCGGGAGGATCCAAAAAGTAGATTCCTTTAGGGGGTTCCTATAAAGTACCCGTTAGTAGCTACTTGTAGGGTCCCAAATTAGGGGATCTACGTTTTAGATCCTCCCGGGCTTCTGGGAAACACAAAAAACCCACCCCTCGGCCTTTCTAGTTCCGGCTATAGTAGAAGCCCAAAAGTTGGAAACCCAATAGCCTCAATCCTTAAGAGTGATGTATAGGGAATCCCAGCACTATTTGGCCAGCATCCGGTTTCCAACTTTATGGGGTTTACTGTATTCAGTTGCGTGGCGAGGTCCAGCACAAAAAAGCATTTTTGCGCACTACAGGCATCTAGAACCCGAAACCACAAGGCTACCCTACACCCAGACACCATGGGAGGATCCATAAAATAGATCCTTTATTTGGGGCTCCTGTAGAGTACCCTTTCGTAGTATCCGGTCAAAAACTCGCGGTTCTACTTTCTAGATCTCAGAGGTCTGGGCCTGCAGCAAACCCTAAACCCCTAAACCCTAAACCCCTAAACCCCCAAAGCCCTAAACCCCACACCCTAAACCCCTAGACCCCTAAAACCCCTAAAACCTAAACACCTAAACTCTAAACCCCTAAAATCCTAACCCTAAACCCCTAAACCCTAAACCCCTAAACCCCAAAACCCTAACTCTCTATTCATACTTCGCGCTGCACGTAACTTTCATCAGCTCTTACCCAGACCCCCGGGAGGATCCAAAAAGTAGATCCCTTCCTATAAAGTACCCTTAGTAGTATAGGGCCCCAAATTAGGGGATCTACTTTCTAGATCCTCACCGGGGGTCTGGGTAGGGTTTAAGGGTTCCTTTAAGGTTTAGGGTTTAGGGTTTAGAGGTTCCTTCAAGGGTGCCCATAAGGGTTATTGTAGGGTTTAGGGGCGTCGGGGAGAGGAGTTTAAGGGTTAGGGTTTAGGGGTTTGGGGTTTAGGGGTTTATGTAGGGTTTCGCGGTTTCGGGGTTACGTTTAAAGGGGTCTATAGGGGTTACGTAAGGGTGCCCATAAGGGTCATCATAGGGTTTAGGGGTTTCGGGGATAGGGGTTCCTTGAAAAGGGGTCTATAGGGGATATAAAGGGTTCCCATAAGGGTTATTATAGGGTTTCGGGGTTTCCTTAAAGGGGTCTACAGGGGTTACTATAAGGTGCCCATAAGGGCTATTACAGGGTTAAGAGGTTTAGGGTTTCGGGGCTCAAGCGTTTTTAGGGTTTAGGGGCTTACTAGGCGTCGGTTTCAACAATCCCCAAAATTACTTGTAATTAGGGCTCTATAATCAACAGGAATGCAAGGGAAATCTAAAAACGATCCCAAATCAATACCTAGTGTGGGGTTTATTGCCTTTGTCGAGGCTATTGTGGTTAGCCAGAGTAACCAAGGCACCTTTCAAGTGTCCTCTAAACGGCTACCGGTATTCTTATTGATGCTGCTGCTGCTTCTGCTAGACTGCATGCCACAACCGGTAGCAGCTTAGTACCGCAGAACCCGCAAACAAGAGTTTGGAACCCCCCCACGAACCCGGAGGTTCTAGCCTAGACCCCTAAGTACCCATTATTTGGGACCATATACCCGTATTTGAGGGTACAAGGAGGGTCCTGGTAGGAGTATACCGTTCAGAATCACGGGACTGTCCAACACTCGCTGAGAGAGCCGAGGTGCGCTGGCACGCTCGTAGGAAACTGTCTCCTGACAAAACAGGCTATACTATAATAGACTATGTATAGGGCTTAGGGC
Organism: Symbiodinium sp. clade A Y106; assembly: GCA_003297005.1. Taxonomy (NCBI): domain Eukaryota; class Dinophyceae; order Suessiales; family Symbiodiniaceae; genus Symbiodinium; species Symbiodinium sp. clade A. Next base: position 17,578 of record BGNK01004749.1, on the reverse strand, counting down.
TTAGGGTTTAGTAATATAATCGACTTTACAAGAATATGATACACTGTACTTTCTTGGAATGTACGATAAGAAAGTGGATGATGATATACTACAGTAGAAGCCCAAAAGTTGGAAACCCAATAGCCTCAATCCTTAAGAGCAATGTATAGGTAATCCCAGCACTATTTGGCCTTAACCCGGTTTCCAACTTTATGGGGCTTACTTTAAAACCCTAAACCCTAAAACCCTAAACCCTAAAACCCTAAACCCTAAAACCCTAAACCCTAAACCTAAAACCCTAAACCCTAAAGTAGGGCCTTTTACTGTAGATCCCCAGGTGAGGAGGCTGAAGGCTCTGGGGAGATGCTCACAGGATGTGGAATCCAGAACAAGGGCCTACCTAAACTCATAAAGACACAAGCAGAGAAAAGGAGAAGATAGTTCGGAGCCCATGAAGTGATATGTGCGTCTTGCTGCGTGACGAAGGTGTCACCTGACATGTGTCCGTCTCTGTCTCTGCTTCCCTCTCCCGCTCTCCGTCTCCCGCTCTGCCTCTCTCTCTTTCTCTGTCTCTCTCCCTGTCTCTGTCTCTGCCTCTTTCTCTGTCTCTTTGTGTCTCTGCCTCTCTCTCCTCTCTCTCTGTCTCTCTCTGTCTCTCTCCCTCTCTCTCTGTCTCTCTCTCTCTCTACACACACAGACACACACAACCCAAACATAAAAGCCAGACCTGCCGTCGTTCCAGAGACCCCAAGCGTGCACAATTTGCATATCTGTACACGCATGCACATATTCATATGTCAGTCATCTGTTTTTCTCTATGAAGATATATGTCTATCTGCATAACTATATATATATATACATATATTGTTTCAGTGGGGTTCAAAAAGCGATTCTATGAGAACACGTGGCCGGTATGCAAATTGAGTGCAAGTAAAAGCATGTAAGAGTGTTGGTGCGCGACTGCCCGTGCGTCCGTGTGTGTGTGTGTGTCTGCACGTGCGCGCGCGCGTGTGTGTGTGTGCGCGTGTGTGTGTGGGCGCGTGCGGGCGTGCGGGCGGGCGTGTGTGTGTGTGTATGTGTGTGTGCAAGCGTGTGTATCTCTCTCTTGTGTGTGTGTGCGTGTGTTTGTTTGTCTGTGTGCGTGTTTGCTTGTTTGTTAGTTTGATTGTGTTTGTTCGTTCGTTCGCTGGTTTGATTGTTTGTGTCTGTGTGTGTGTGTGTGCATGTGTCTGTGTGCGTCTGTGTGTGCGCACGTGTGTGTCTGTGTCTGTGTGTGGGTGGGTGTGCATGGGTGGGTGCATGCGTCTGTGCGTGCGTGGTCTGTGTGTGGCTGCGTGCTTTCATATGCATGTGGAGATGGAGATGGATATCGAAGTATGTCCATTCTTGTTTGGCTTGTATTTATGTGCACAATACGTATGTCTGCATGTAATCATATAAGCATGTGAATGTGCATGTGTACGTGTCTCTGCGTCCATGTCTGTTGGTTTCCGGTTAGATGGGCAGGTAGACAGAAGCTTGTCAGGGCCCCGTTCTTAGAGGTTGTTGCAGCTACAACAAAACAGTAACAAAAACAAGATCATGATAGCAATTACACTGATAATCTTAATACTGATATGTACAATGGTATGTATCAAAACCCTACCATGCAAAGGTTTATAAAAACCTTTGAACACCGAATAAGTACTCTCGCATAGATAAACATATTTTCCATAAAGATAAACGGATCAACACGAACCGCTCGTGCAAACATGCGGACATTGAGGCTGGATTAGATCTGTTCTAGGCTAAGGGTTGACCGATTTGGTTAAAGGTGAGTTCGCATGTAGGCGCGTGTTGCTGGAGTGGCAAAACACACGTCCGTAAGACGACGTAAGATCTCAACAAGAAATCAGAAAAGCTAGGTTTGACAATTCACGCACCTCTGCATTTTGAAGCTTGTCGCGTGAAAAACGAGCCTCTGCATAAACGTAGATCGCGGCCGGCAGCGAACGTTTCAATTCTAGCTCCTGTTGTGAGACGCGGGGCTTCTTACTTGTGGGGTGCCTTATTTAGAGATACTTGTGCTGAGCATCATACGATCTCCCTACTCACACCTAACTTTAGGGGGATACAGAAGGAAACCAACCGAAAGGAATGTGGTTGGTCTGCAGGTGCTACTACGCCTAGGAACCAGTACTTAGTGGATCCTTTTAAAGGGGTCTGGGTTCTTTAACCGCAGACCCTAAACCCCATAAGCTCCATAAGGCTGACTATAAACCTGCAAGCCCCATGAGCCCTGCACGACCTAAACCCTACTTGGAGGTTCATGGGACTTAGTGAGAGCCTAAGCTCTAAACCTCTAACAACTAAGCCCTAAACCCTTTGACCCCTAAACCCTAAGTCCTAAACCCTTAAGCCCTGAACCCCTAGGCCCTAAGCCGAGCAACAACTCAACAAAAAAAGACTGACTTCTACAGGAAAGCTGTTTTGAGCCCTCCAGCCGGCTCCGGCCGGGGTTTAGGGGCTAGGGTTTCAGGTTTCAGGGTTTAGGGGTTTACGCTTCAGGGGTTTAGGGTCTATGGGCTTGGATGTTTAGGGTTTAGGGTTCAGGGTTTAGCTTAGGGCTTAAGTGTTCAGGGTTTAGAGGTTTAGGGCTTCGGGGTGTAGGAGTTTAGGGTTCAGAGGTTTGGGGGTTGAGGTTTCAGGGGTTCAGGGTCTGGAACCTGAGTCCTACACCCAAGTACGTGTACCAATTCAAGCATCGAATCCACGAAACTCGTTTTTTATTTTTTAAATATTTTTTATGGGCTCTTTTCGAACTGCAGATACAGCTAGAATTCCACACGAAACTCGGTTTAGGGTTTAGGGTATAACTCCAAACACTTATGCCGACTGCACAAAGGCACACCCCAGACCCAGACCTTGACTCCAAAATCAGGCCTGAAACCTTTCTCTAATCCTGAAAAGGTAAGTAATATAGGGGCCTAAATAATTCCCAATGCTATTTTGGCAGTTCCATATTATGATTATAGTATAATGCCCCCCCCCCCCCAAGGCCCCAAACACTTGCAGAAGCTTGAAAGGGTCCCTTAAAGCAACAGCCTCGATCTGAATGTTGAGAAGTGAGTTCCTAGGCATGCGAACGTTGTTGTCTTTCGGTTTACTTAGGATACTAGGGTGTTAAGATTTTATCGCGAAACTATAATCAAGGAATGATGTTGGTGTTTACTTGGACTTCTACATAGAAGGGTTTCGGCTTAGGGGCATTGAGAATAGGGTTTGGGATTTTGTGAGGTCTTTCAGGGTCTTTCATTTTTTTACGGTTTGAATATTAAATGCTTAAAACGGCTGGAACCACGATTCTTTGCAGTGTTGTGCTGCAATGTAATGTAACATAGACGCCGAAGAAACAAGCAAGTAAACAAACGAGGACCAGCCACACATGCACATGTGCTTGTAGTTAAACTGTATATACGGAAGGAAGGGTATCATGTATTGTTGCATGTACTTATGTCCCTCCCTCCCTCCATCCATGCATGCATGCATGCATCCATCCATCCAGTCAGCCAGCCAGCCAGCCATCCATCCGCGCAGCAATACATACGTTGACATGCATGCATGCATACATGCATGCATACATGCATACTTCAACACCCAATCAAGCTGCCTTTAGTGCTGTTCGGGCTTTGAGGCTCCACGGCTTGGGGGTTTCCTTTGAGAGATCGAACTCTTGAACAACGCCGTGGTAGGATGACCTTCCGCAGGTTCTCTTTCTTTCTCTTGGGGTCCGGATTGAAAGCGATTTAGACTGCAGCCGCCTGGCTAGGTTGAGATTTCGATAAGGCTGGGAACAGGCCATGTCTTACCAGTTATTGGAATAGGACCCTGCCCTAAACCGTAATTAAACCCTGAATCTCAAGAGCTAAACACCATACAAAAAAAGCATGCCCTCAGCCCGTAAACTGGGGTTGGGTTTGGATTTCGGCTTATATATGGCCAGTCTTCGGGCTAACTAGGGGAGAACACGCAACAGAAAACCGTTCAACATTCCTCACCCAGAGGGTCCATGTATACTACCATTACGGAATTAGGTCCCAAAAGAGTATCCCCATTATGGGTTTGGGGACCTAATTCCATAATAGTAGTGTATGTAGACCCTCTTGGTAAGTGATGACACGGTAGGATCCATTGATTGCAGGATGTGCCCTGCGAAAACACTGCAAAGACCTGTATATTCCATTTAGCGAGGGGAACAACAGGTGAAAAGTCCTCTACAACGACAGTATAGACGCCAAGCTTTTGAAGGGGCCCCTTCGTCAAGCGGTGACATGCTGTCAACCTGGCTAGCTGCAAGAAGCCATATCAAGTTCCCTTTGACAAGGAGAACCCGAGACCTTAAATGCTAAACCCTACACTGGGCTTTTAAGCCACCAGGGAGCAAAAGTATAAACTGTTATTTTATAGAGGTTCCTTCAAGAAAAGAAGTATTAAAGTATGGTACTCCAATGGTACTCCAAAGTCCGGTCCCCAGACCTTTGGGAGGATCCAAAAAGTAGATCCCTTCATGGGGGTTCCTATAAAGTACCCTTAGTAGTATAGGGCCCCAAATTAGGGGATCTACTTTCTAGATCCTCCCGGGGGTCTGGGTACACATTGCAAAGTAAAGGCTGACCCTTCAGCCTTCCTGAGCTGCTGCACTCATGCTGAATTCAAGCCCTACTTGTTTGAGTATCCTGGGGAACTACAGGTTCACCGTTGGGAGTATATAGAGATTATAGTAACCCCCAAAAGCTTACAGCTTACCTACTCTACTAGGAAACCCACGGCAAGCTTCCAGAGTGGCTTCAGATGACGCCAGGATGTAAGAATGACGTAGTCGGAGCAAGTCTTGTCCTGAGGAAGCGCTGGGTCCAGGGTTTGCCTACAGTCTCCATTGTAGTTCCTTTTTTTTTTTTAAACCAGTTGTATAAGTAGGATCCTAGAAGGCAACCCCAAAAAGGAACTACAATGGAAACTATAGGTAGGGTTGATGGCTTTGGATTACATGGGTTTGGGCTTAGGGTTGCGGGTTCTGCGGTTTTTAAGGCTTAAGGGCTTAGCCAGCTTTGGGTTTTAGAGCTTTGGATTGTGCGCGGTCGGGTTTAGGGTTCCTGAGTAACTTAGTTGCTGAGTTCAAGGGTTCCTTAAGAGGGTCCTTTAAGGGTTCTATAAGGGTTCCTTTAAGGGTTGCTATAAGGGTTATACTATAGGGGTTTAGGGTTCTTAGTTGCTGAGTTCATAAGCCCTCAAAAGTGTAGACTTTCAGTTTTATTGTGGGTAATGTTATCCCAAAAAGGTGTAAAGTGTATCCTCTCAGCTACGGGCCTTAATAATTAGAATAGGGCTTGGGGCCCATTATACTATAATTGTAATAAGGAACCCCCAAATTAGTATAGGTAATTATTAAGGCCCCTATATTAAATCCTTATAGTAGCCCTTACAGACCCCTTTAAATATTAAAGGAACCCTACTCTAATTATTTAGGCCCCTATATTATGCGGTTTTAAGGTTCAGGGTTTGGGTCTGTCCCAGGGGCTTTCATGTACTGGGGTGAGGGTTTAAGGTTTAGGGTTCAGGGGCCAGGGGTGCTTCCGTCATAAGGACCCCTGGGGTTGCGGTGGGGGTCGGTGGGGTAGGGGGTCTTAATACCCACAATAAGGCCTGAATAAGGCCTGGGTGATTTAGAGTTCAGGGGTGCTTCCAGGGTGCTATCTACTTCAGGTTCATGGGACCTAGAAAGTACAATTTTAAGTACCTCAATCAGGGTTACAAGTAATTTTCAGTTTTGATAGCTGATCTGATTTGTAATGTATGTAATGTAAATCCCATGAGCCTTCAATTAGGTCAAAGTCTCTGTAATAAACTGTCCTGGCAGAATGGTTTTCCATAAATCATATTAGGATTCCTACCGTAGGTTACGGGATATTCCGGAATTAAGGGGATGTTTCCGGGTTGGCAGTGCTTGCACCGACGGGTCTTTTCCAAAACATTGGGGTGTAGGGTTTTGTCCGATTTCTACGGCGACCTCGGCGCGTAGTCGAAACGTGCCCTTGCATGGCACCTGCCGAAATCTCGGGCATTGCGCTGTCTTCTTTTTTAAGGGCACTCGTCGGGTTTTGAGACTTTATCAAGCACTTTAAAGCAAACGACCGCGAGATACAACCATGTCTTGGAGATCCTTCTACAGGAACGCATGGCAAACACAACAGCAATGAGCGCCGTGAAGGGAACGACCAGTTAAGTCTTCCAAGTGTGAACACGTAAACCATAAACCTTGGGTACTGCCCCCATACAGTAAAAGTCTACGATAGGGCTACTACTAAGGTCCTAATATATCTATATTATGAATATTGTCCAACTGTTACTGAGTTGGGGCAGTACCCAACATAAACCCTACGAGTCAATGGAAGTGAGTGCGTGGTAGCGTGTGGTGCCTTGAAGGTCGTTGGATCAGGTTAAAAATCTAGGGCTTAGGCTCAGAAGCTTACTCCGGCTTACAGGCTCAGGATTAAGTGCTCAAAGTTTCCCAACGTAAGATTTAGGCCTTTAGGCCTCAGACTTTCAGGGTTTGTGGACTCAAGAGTGTGCTGCTGCAGCCATGCATCCATGGGCTTCAGCAGCCATTGCTCGAGATGTTTCACCTCCCGACGGTAGTCGTTCTGAACTGCTTCCGACATGGATGGGGGATCTCCGGGATTTGGGTTGCAGGTTTCGGTTTCAGGGGTGAGCTTGTGTCATACTTCTCGCAAGCACACAAGAAAATGAGGGGGATCTCACTTGCGGGTTGACAGGAACATGCATGAACCCTGAACAAAGCTAATCGCACCCTGTAGCACCCTACAGCCCACAGGTAAAGAAAGACAAGCTAAGAGTTTTGTATGAGTCAGGAAACTTCAGAACTATGCTGCTAGGCCTTAATTGTATGCATGTATACAATTACCTCTGTTCGGACTGAAACAATGAAACTTAAGGGCCATTGTCAAGTCAGCCAGCACTATAGCTCCTGTTCAGAAATCTCATCCGAAGGTGAGCAGAAAGTGGAGTTGGTGAAGCGTTGGAATCTCTTGCTGCGGATCACTTCAACATCGAGCCTCAAGCCGAACTATATGCCTATACCCCCAAATGCTAAAGCTTGAATAATTGTTGGGCAGGCTTTTGATGTAGAGTAGTGCATGCTGCTCTCGCAGCAGGACCATCTTGTCATCGCAACAGAGAGAATCTCTTCATTCTTGGATAACCAGGCACAGAAAAGCTAAAATTTTCTAGGATGGACCAAGTATATGAGGCCCAAAGGTTTACAGTAGAAGCCAGAAAGTTGGAACATAGCTTTAGGAGGATTAGTGCTGGGATTCCTTTTGCTTTACCGTAAGGGCACGAGGCCAATGATGTTCCAACTTTCTGGCTTCTACTGTAAGGTTTACCCATGTAAAAACCGCAAATTCGGTGGGATTGGGTTCGGGAGCTTTGGGTTTCAACCTTGGGTTTCGGCGTCAGGTTGTGGCCTGAGCCTCTGAAAGACTCTACTCCCCTTCGAAGGTAACCATATAAGGTGGTTGTCAAAATTAGGGTCCCTTTTTGGGTCCCGATTATAATACGGCACCTATTCTTTAGGGTACCCCAAAAGGGGCCATAACTTTGACAACTGCCCATATGCTTCTTTCGGGTTTAGGGTAACGGTTTAGGGATCCAGGGTTTGGGGTTAGGGTTGAGGGCCTCAGCAGAAGCCAAAGTGCAAACCGAAACCAATTAACAAAGTAACCCGGGGCCGTAGAGGTGACAGAATAATGTCCGGCCTGCTTCATCATCTGAACCACGCCGCCTGCAAACCAAAAACGAGCATAGGTTCAGGGGTTTGGAGGATTATTTTTTTGGGAAGTTTAGGTGGTTCTGGTCTCTGTTTCCACGTTAGGTTGTGGATCCAATCAGGGATTGTGGGAAGGTGTGCACAGCATATCTATCGGGCCAACTCCTGCTATTTTGTAGGCTCTTGGGCTGCAGGAAGGGTTTAGCAGGTTTCAGGTTAGAGATTTGTCCGAAACCCTAAATGCCCAAGCCGTTTTGGGGGTTCCAAGGGTAAGATGTTTGGGGTTTGACCCTGTTCTTTGCAGGCTGTGTCCATAAACATACTAAAGCCCTGCTCGGAACATGATGAAAGATCCTGGGACGAAGTAAATTGGTTGTGATTGTGTTTCAGGTACCCTATGTGGGGCTTCGACATCCAAGTTACTAAGACCGAGTCAAACGCAAACCCGCCCACACGCCTCGTGCTTTGACTTCAGCCATCAGAGAAGCCCGCCTGATGGTACTATAGCGGCCTTAAGAATTAGAATAGGGCTTTGGGGTAGATTACACTATACTAAAAATAAGGAACCCCCAAAATAATATTGGTGAGTATTTAGGCCCCGATATTACACAATCCTCTGTGTTCTTCGGGGGCGAGGGCTTCAGGCTTAGGGTTTAGGGGACTTTCCTTCAACCGTAGTAAGACGGGTTTAGGGTTCTCTTCTTCAACCAAGCCCAAACAAGTTCAAACTTTCTACGACGGACCAACAATACAGGCCAAAACACGTCAGGCTGCCCCATCGGAAATCTAAGTCCCTCACGCCATTGCACAAAAGAATGTCTAAACTGGAGACAGGTCCCGCAAAGGGATAGGAGCTGTTTTCTGCTACTGTAACAAAGCTTCAGCAGTGGTATATGGCAGAGACGAACTGCGTCTACAAAGTCCGCCCAAAACCACCCAAGCCTTACGCGGAACTCATGTTGTAACCGAAAAAACCTGGACGTCATGATGCCCTTAATCAAACCTTTTTCCCCTCAACATTTTCCATCTCCTTCAGAAAGTAAGCAACATGGTTTTGGAAAATTCGCACTGTGCAATCATACAGCCTGCCTTCAAGTATCCTAGAGACTCCAACGCCCCTTAATTCATACTTAATTAAGGAATATACCTTAAACTATACCAGGAACCCTGATCAGATTTAAAGTAGATTCCAAATCAAAGGGGTTTTAAACTAGAGTCTGTGGGATCATCACTCTGTAAGTTTAGGGTTTAATGTTAGAGGCTATAGGGTTACGTATGGTACACTGGGGGCACTTCAGGGGTGGGTTGGAGGCCCAGGCGACTTCGTAACGAGATAAAGGCTAAAGGCAGACCCCCCTAATTCCTGACCTTAACTAATTACTAAAGTTTACTTTATAGGAATGCACATTAAAGGATCTACTTTCTAGATCCTCCGGGGGGTCTGGGTACCCGGCATAGGAAATGTATCACGATTGCACAGTTTAGGAATCTCGTGGAAGTTGAGGATATATCCATCAACCGTGTGTCAGACAAGAAGCAGGTGCTCACAGTCGCTCTTGAAGCCTCACGAACAATTTCGCAATCAGAGCAGGGACGTCTTACCGAATCGGAAGCCTAAATTCGGAACAACTTCCAAACCTTAGCTTCTACGCAAACACTAAACTGTAGACAAAAACAGATCTGAACAATTCTTCTGCCAAAACTAAAACCTGAGCAACCCAAACCGAAACCGAATACTGTTCTTTAGGGTTCCGGAAAAGGTTTCCAGAGCGGTGAACCCCAAAGCCCCAGTTGAATAACTTCGTCATCAGAAAGTATAAGAGCGTTAACACTTGGGAGCAGGTTTTGAGGTCTAAGTTTAGTATGGTGTATGTAGGTGTATACACATATCAAAGCACACACAGGTATCTGGAAACCCGTACAAACAACACAGCAGGACTCACCGTGTTCTACTCGGACCGGTTACTAGGAGTCTGGATACGTCGGAATCCGGTGGTTGAGAGCGCTCTGCTGACGAAGCCTGCTTTCATACAGCGAGAGAGTTCGTTGTAGCCCTACTTCGGGAAATGAAACTCATCAACTAGAAATTGATTCCTCAATATCCTTTCAGTCATACAGGTACCCCTTGTACCTGATTCAGGTTTGAATGAGGGTACTACTGGGATGGCCTAGACGACCTAGATTGCTCAGAAGAAGAGAAGACTCCCTTGAACAAGGCCTCCGTTGAAACCAGATAGCGGCAGGACACCCTTTTGGGGGCTGTATCTTGTCGATCCTTAAACCCAGAGCCGACGGAGGATCCCAACAAGTAATATATCCCTGAAGGGGGTTCAAATCTAAAGTTAAAGTTCTATACACTTGTAAACAAACTCGAAAGCCTAAACCCTGCAGGCACAGGCCTGCAGCCAGGTTTTCGGAATGGCAGGCTACGGGTTTGTGGATTCGGGATCTGGCGGCTTCGCAAGCTGGGTCTTATGGCATTATTGAGCGTGTGATGCTTGCTAGGATTTGGCGAACATTGCCAGGACTCAGCTTGTGTGTGTGTGTGTCTCTGTGTGTGTGTGTGTTTGTGTGTGTGGGGCCCGACATGTGGTTCTCTCTTGTCTCAATGCGGAATGCATGCAGGTCCTGTTTTGCCTCGAGCTGTTTGCGTGATGTCTGCTTTGCGACTCGAAGATCAAATCGCAACCCGCGGCAAGAGTGAGAGCCATGGTGAACCCGTGTAAGGAACGGTATGTTTTGACAGTTTTGACCAGACGGACATTTCTGCGGGCATTCTTGCGTTTGCTTCCATAACCCGGAGTGTCTTAGACCGCAAGGTTCAGAAGAGCTGGCGCCGCGTATCCATTTAATGCTGCAGACTCGCACCAAGTGATGCTGTCTTTGCGATTCACAATTTTCGAGAGACCCATGAACCTACCGGTGGTCGGACTAGTTCGTGCTAAGAAACCCCGACAGGCCCTTTTACTGCCATAGTAAAGACTTTACAAATTTGCCAAGTAAGGCCTTAGATTCCTAGCATGCTCGAAAGGATGCTGAAAGAGATCGACTTCTCCTCGGGAGCACTGTATGCGATTAAGGGCCAGTCACAGGGTTTAGGAATCATAGGGTTTAGGGTTCAGGATTTATAAGCCCTACCTCAAGTTTTCGTAGCTCAATATCATTGCCGACCTAATTGCGATGAAGCCGTTTCAGCTCTTCGCCAACCAAGAGGCTGCAGGTGTACTACTTTGGGTTTGCGTAGGGTTTCGGGGCTTGAACATATGCAAAAACCCTAAACCCTAAACCCGAAGCCCTAAACCCTAGCCCTAACCCCCAAACCCTAAACCCTGACCCGTAACCCCTAAACCCTTCATGAGCCCGGAACGAGCCACTCCCAGTTTAGGGGTTCTACTTTCTAGATCCTCCCGGGGGTCTGGGAATGCATACAGGAAGTTCAGCTTGCTTGGAGGCTCATGGGACTTTGCTTGCAGAGTTAGCAATGCCTCAATTGGGGCTATATGTGCAGAAAGGGGTTACTGTGGGGCCTTTCTATAATTATAGGTATAGTTGTCCTGTTTATAACCCTAGTTGTTCTGCCCCATGAACCTGTCTTAGGGGCTGCGTACCCCAGCCCAAAAAAGGTTAACCTTTTCAACTATGGTAGGATTATAAAAACCCGACAAGGTTAAAGGTTACCTGCTCAGCTACTAAGCTTTAACCCAGACCCCCGGGAGGATCTAAAAAGGTAGATCCCCTAATTCGGGACCCTAGCCACTAAAGTGTACTTTATAGGAGCCCCATTTAAGGGATCTACTTTTTGGATCCTCCCGGGGGTCTGGGAAGTAGGTGTTCAGGAGCTCAGGATGTGGGATTTCAGGTTTCCGGACTCAAGGGCTCCGGATTCAGGAGCTTGGGGCTTGGGACAGTTTGGCCAGCTTAGGGTCTTCCTTAACCACCCCAAAAACTATATATTTCAAGGCTTCTCCAATGAAAACTCAATAAGGAACCCTAGAAATGTGTTCTTTGTAGGGTCCAGGTTGGGTCTAGGGTCCAAGAGTTCAGGGGTGTAGAGTTGGATGTAAGAAGTGAAGAAATGCAGTGTGACGCTTGTGTCAGCTACGCGCTTCCAGTGTTGGAAACGGTTAAGATAGGGAGACATATGCAATCAAGCAGCAGCTGTGGTAACACCACACCAATCGCCACCTGCTGCACATGCTGTGGCACTTGTTTGCACCTTAAGCCCCTGAACCCTAAAGCCAAGGGAGGATGCAAAATGTAGAACCCCAGATCAGGGATTCTATACTGCTGACGCGCACTTTATGGGAGCCCCCCAAACAGGGGATCTACTTTTTGGATCCTCCGGGGGTGTGCGAAACCACGAACTGCCCACTGCATTGCCCGAAGTGCCCTCAACTGTGGTATTCATTCAGGGTGGTTTCCTTATTGTGGAACAGGCGGCAGAATCATCAATCAACGCCGCCCTCCAAGCAACTTTGGTACGGCCGTATATCAAGCCCGGAGGGCGAAACCACAATCCATGCTCCCGAAACTCCCTAAGCCCCAAACAAAACAAAATGTCCTGAAGCGGAGTCCCCCCAAATACGTAACCATGCCACACCTGGTTGCAAAAAGGTTTAAAGGTTACCACACCAAATTCTAAACCAGTAAACACCCAAACCCCTAAACTCGACACCCCGGACCCTACCAATTCAAACGCCAAACTTGATTCCCAACTATCCTCGTAATACTAGCCGTACCTTTTTGCCATTCTTGGCTATACTACAAGTACCGAACGAGTTGTGGGCTCTACTTGTCCGGACTCTTCGCGAATGGTTTGTGTGCAGCGCCTGGCTGCATTGTCGACGGTCTGCATTCCAGCATTGGTGGTGCTGTAGCCATCCTTAGATGTCGTTGACCGTAGGGTTTGATGTAGGAATATCGATGGTCGATAGTTAGCATAGGGCCCTAAACATTTCGGCCTGTTGGGGTTGATCCCGAGATGTTTTTGCAGCTCTCAGCCGTAGCCAGACACTATAGGAAGCCCTTTCCGGGACGTGCATGTACATGTGCTTCTTTCAATTTTTACTATATTCTAAAGCCTTTTCGGGACCCTAAGCCTTACAAGCTATGTTGGGGATCTCTGTGCTTCGATTCGAAGCCCTAGCCGAGAAACTAGGTTCCTGACTAGCCCCATTATAATAAGGGTATCTTTTTTCCGACTATTTGGTTTCAATAAGGGAACCCAAAAACAACAAGGGCAAAAGGGTACTACTCAGGAACCTAGGAAACCAATAGCCCACAAACCCTAAACCCTAAACCCCTGAACCCCTAAACCCTAAACCCCTAAACCCTAAACCCCTAAACCCTAAACCCCTAAACCCCTAAACCCTAAACCCTAAACCCCTAAAGCCCTAAAGCCCTAAAGCCCTAAACCCTAAACCCTAAAGCCCTAAACCCCTAAAGCCTTAAAGCCTAAACCCTAAAGCCCTAAACCCTAAAGCCCGGAACCCCAAAGAAATTTGTTTCTGGCTTGGGTCTTTTGGGGTTCTCGGACCTCGACCGGACTCGGAGGCACCTCATCGAATGACTAGAGCTAAGAGTAACCTAGGAATAAAAAGGCTGCCCTTTTTGGGTGAAGGTGGGTTATAAGAGAACCTAAGCCCTAAAAAAGGTAATAAGGCCTACTCTTGGTCCTAGCAGAGCCCCCTAAGCGGCATCCTCGGGTTTGGGGTTTAGGGTTTCATACGTGATTTCGGGACTCAAGACCATAAGCCCTAAACCCTAGACGCTAAAGCCTCAACCCTGAACCCTATAGGCCCTAAGCCGTTTTAGGGTGATCTGGATCCTTCAAGGGGTCTGGGCCTTCAAGCAATACTTCCGATTATTCCCGACGGACGTCGGGGTTGACTCGGAGCCAAACCCCTGCAAAGGACCACACTTTTACTTATCTTAAGCCACATAGCTGTAGAACTAGCTTTCCGAGTTTTCGTTGGATTAAGGTTTAAAGGTCATGGATTTTGGAAGGGCCCTGGGTAGGAATATGTGTGCATATGTATGTTTATGTATGTATATGTATGTATGCATGCATGTATGTATGTATGTATAAACAGAAACATATGTAGGGTACACTGCTTCACGCGTGGTTTAAGCCCTTACACACAAAGTCGAACCTCTGCTTATTGGCATTTAGACCTGATAACGACGACACCGAGCAGACTGAAATGCATGCGAAGTGGCCCCAGGCGCTGTGAATGAGTCCATCATCGGATCTCGCGCGAGCTCCATGGCAGTGGTGGCAGGGCACAGTACGAAAGCCTGAATAATTATCAATAATATTCCCCAGGCTTCCTTAACGACTGCTATAACCTACCCCAAGAGCCTGTTGTAATTATTTAGGCCTCCATCTTATGGGCAGCTCTCACCCTCGGGAAGTCTGGAACAGCCTCAACCCTAGACTCCTAGACCAAACCACTGAAGGCCGCCACCCGCGCGGTACCGAAGCCCATGAACCGCAAGAGAGCCTCTCGAGCGCTATAGCAATGTACAGTTCTATAGGACGCGCGGCTATATCATGAGGTCCTAACAAATACAAAGGTCAGGAAGACTGTCACGATGTCCTGAAGATCCAGAACTCTAGTGTTGCGATGCTTCTATCTGTCGCATGTGGCTTTTCGGTCTGACCACTTTGTTGTTTCGCATCCTCTCATTCCACTGCGCGGCAGTGGCATACGACCATCGTCTTGAGCCCGGGAACATGGTTTTACAGGGCTTCCTATTCTCTTTCTCCTAAGCCCTAACCTTCAACCTTCAACCCTTCCTAAACACCCAAGTTGCTCTAGTAAGACCTGCGTTTCCAAACCTCAACCCTACTTGGAGGGTCGGGGGACTTAGTAAGTAGGTAATAAGTAGACTTATAAGTGCCCTAAAGGATGCGACGCCTTTTAAGCATGCCTTGGGTTGTGTGCTGACGAAAATAGAAGCTCAGCCCCCAACCCTCCGCACGAGAATTCCGGTAAGGCAAGCTGACCATTAATATAGGAACCTGATTAAGAAACCTCGGGTCTTTTGGGGTTATAGGCCCATGGTTTCTGAATCAGGTCCCTACATTACCTGTAGCTTTTCAGCAATCTGTATCGCTTACAACTGAAAATCTGAGAAGCTGAAGCCCTGCCCTAAACCCTAAACCCCCCTAAAGCCTAGGGTTTAGGGTTTAGGGACACCGGGAAAATCTAAGATCGAAGCCACCACAAGTACAGGCCGTACTAGTCAGATAGTGTCTGGGGAGTTGTTTCAAAGGTTCTACAAGGGTTGCTAAAAGATGCTAAAAAGTTTTGGGTATTTCAGGCCATATTCATGGAAGAACTATAATGGGATGCTAAGACTCGTTATTCAGTCCTCTACTACCTCACGACCTGCAACCTTGCCTCCTGATGCCCATCAAACTTCTAGACTTTATACACACAGTGACCTCAATAGCTGGAATAGGATTTTCGGGGTATATTGCATTGTCACGGAACGTGATTGCAAACTTGTTCAGTGACCCAAGCTGTACATGGGTATATGTATATGTATATAGAGACCATGACAAAGGACTTACAGAAAGGGTTTGGGGTTCCGTTCAATAGGTAGGCTTCGTAAGAATTGCGGCATTGTGGCACAGTCCAGGGAACAAAACACAGCGGTCTCTAACTCCAACTTCTCCGCCAGGCTCCTTTTACTCCCCACTAGACCTACTTAAAGGGCCATGGGAATTAGTATCTAGGGTTATAATTAAGGTAGCTATACTTACAGTTACTTATAACCCCGATTAAGGTACTTATAACCCTACTTGCTAAGTCCCATGATCCTCCAAGTAGACCTAGGATTCTCTTTGAGAGGGAACCCCCAACCTTAAGCCATAAACGCGAAACTCCAAACCCTCAAGCTCCTAATGTTGATGGTAACCACGGTATGGGACAGTGAGGGTGACTTGGGGGTACAAGTCTCCGAATCAAGGGCCTGCATACTGAGGACAGGGCTTTAGAGCATATGAACCTAAAAACCTAGTACTGAACCCTTACGGGCATTAATGGTAATTATGCAGGCCCCTACATTTTTGGGGCAGATCGCCACGTTTAAAGCCTAAACCCTAAACCCCAAACCCCAAAACCCTAAACACCAAAAAACCCTAAACCCTAAGGCCCTAAAAACCCTAAACCCTAAAACCCTAAACAGGCGGCACCTGAACGATTTGAGCGCAGTAAGGCGCTGTCCGGATCTGCCATGATGGCCTCCCGTGGCTGCTTGGAGGGTCAGAGGACTCAGTAGAAGCCTTAAGGGGATCTATAGGGGTTCTATAAGGGTTCCTTTAAAGGGATTTAGAAGGGTTCTTATAAGGGCTGCAGACTGTCTTCTAAGGGTTCATGCACCCATAGCTTCTGTTTTTAAGGGTCCTTCCAGGGTACCACAAGGGCTTAGGGATATTTAGGCATAAGGTAATTGACCCACATCGCATATACTTTGGCCTCAAAGTACTTCCCTATGTAGCGACGTTAGGGCCAAAGAATATACTACAGGGGTTAGGGCTTGTGATTCCCCAGCCTCGACCAAGGAATAAGACTCAAGCATGTGTACTTAAAGGGCCATGGGACTTAGTAACTAGGGTTATAATTAAGGTAACTATACTTATAATTACTTGTAACCCCAAGTGAGGTACTTATAACCTTACTTACTAAGTCCCATGATCCTAAACCCTAAACCCTAAACCCTCCCCCAAGTAAGAGATCGTTTAACTTCAGGGATAGCTTGAGCATGAGAGTTTCAGATTCCCTAAGGGCCCAGGTACCCAAATAGTAGGGTTTCAAGGTCCAAAAACCATTCTGAGTATGGATTTTGGGACTTAAAACCCTACTATTTGGGTACTTGGGCCCTCTGGGATGGCCGACACCCATTCCATAAGCCCTGAGCGATGTCCGCCTGCGAGTAGTAGTCATATGCCTCCTGGTACCTGGCCAGCGGGCGTTGTTCAGGGTTTAAGGCGATGACTTAACAAGAAAGGTTAAAAAGTACCTTAATTGGGGGGGTTATAAGAAATCATAAGTATAGTTACCTTACTTATAACTCTAGTTACTAAGCCCCATGACCCTTTAAGTATCTGAGAAAAGGGATCGTTATCTTAGTTGCTGAGTTCATAAGGCCCAAAAAGTGTACACTTTTGTTTTCAGAGTGGGTAATATTATCCCAAAAAGTGTAAAGTGTATCCACTCAGCTACTAAGTAGTATAAACAGGGCAACGGGTACTACTCATGAACCTAGACTACTTAAAGGGTCATGGGACTTTGTAACCAGGGTTATAATTGGGGCAACTATACTTATATCTACTTATAACCCCAATTCCAGGTACTTAGAACCTTGCTTACTAAGTCCCATGATCCTCCAAGTGCTCAGGGTTTAAGACGATGACGGTTAGGAAAATAGTAGGATTCATAACAAGGAACCCTAATAAAGGCCCAAGGTTTCTTGATCAGGTTCCTACATTAACCCTAATCCTAAGCCCTTTATAGATCCCTTAAGATCCCTTTAAAGGAGCCCCTTAATGATGACCTTTAAAGGAACATTTACTCCGAATGGCAGTATTTGGAGTCAAGGGTTTAGGGTCCAGGTTCAAGGTTTTGGAATATGCGGGCACGAGTACTACTTTGGGTCATAGTAGCAAACCATGGCAAACTGTGATATAAGGGCCTTAATAATTAGAATGGGGTTTTGGGGCCCATTATACTGTAAATACAAGAAGGACGCCCCCCCCCCCCCCCC
>BGNK01004748.1:0-44680 GCA_003297005.1 Symbiodinium sp. clade A Y106 | reverse complement strand
GGAGTAGTAGGAGCAGGAGTAGCAGGAGTAGCAGGAGTAGTAGGAGTAGTAGGAGTAGTAGGAGTAGTAGGAGTAGTAGGAGTAGTAGGAGTAGTAGGAGTAGTAGGAGTAGTAGGAGTAGTAGGAGTAGTCGGAGTAGTCGTAGTAGTCGTCGTCGTCGCAGTAGCAGTAGCAGTAGCAGTAGCAGTAGCAGTAGCAGTAGCAGTAGCAGTAACTCAGTAGCAGTAGCAGTAGCAGTAGCAGTAACTCAGTAGCAGTAGCAGTAGCAGTAGCAGTAGCAGTAGCAGTAGCAGTAGCAGTAGCAGTAGTAGCAGTAGCAGTAGCAGTAGCAGTAGTAGTAGTAGTAATAGTAGTAGTAGTAGTAGTAGTAGTAGTAGTAGTAGTACAAGTAGTACAAGTAGTACAAGTAGTACAAGTAGTACAAGTAGTACAAGTAGTACAAGTAGTACAAGTAGTACAAGTAGTACAAGTAGCACAAGTAGCACAAGTAGCACAAGTAGCACAAGTAGCACAAGTAGCACAAGTAGCACAAGTAGTACAAGTAGCACAAGTAGTACAAGTAGTACAAGTAGTACAAGTAGTACAAGTAGTACAAGTAGTACAAGTAGTACAAGTAGTACAAGTAGTACAAGTAGCAGTACAAGTAATAGTACAAGTAGTAGTGGAAGTAGCAGTGCAAGTAGTAGTACAACTAGCAGTACAAGTAGAAGTAGCAGCAGGGTTAGTGGTAGTAGTCGTAGTAGTAGTAGTAGTAGTAGTAGTAGTAGCAGTAGTAGTAGTTGCAGCGGGAGTAGTAGTAGTAGTAGGAGGAGTATTGCATTGCACACGTCTCACCGTCGCTCCGTTGATAGACGAAAGGCAGGCATTGCGGCAACTCCGTGGTTGCATCCTGCTATTGAGGATCCTTATCTTGGCAAAAAGAGCTACGCTTCGCATCGAAGTAGGCCACATCAATCATGCCACATCTAGCCATTGTTCATAGGCAGCCAGCATATCACAAACTGCCGCTCGTGTCAGCCTCCGTCAAAATTTGGGATAATCCGCCATTGGAGCTTCAGCAGCGCCACTGATTAGTCCAGAGCAGAGAGGTCGTGTCAACTGGCGCTCCAACCCTACCAGAGGTAGCCCACCTGTCCCGGCTGGCTGTCCTTTGCCCTGGCTCTGGGAGTACCCTGTCACCGAGGTCCGAACTCGGACCACTCACGGATCCGCTGCCTCCCTCGCTGGAAGAGACGACGACTATCATCGGTGCTACTGTCCAGACACTGCCCGGGCTGCTGTGCCCGCCATCTCCCCTCCAGCCGGGCCCTACATGGCAGAGGAGGATGTCACAGCTGTGGGAGCAGGAGGGCCTGTGTCGTTTTGCGCAGCCTCTAGCACGCAACCCTCCGTGGCTCAGCCAGCAGGAGGAGCAACACGTAGTGTGGCCCACTTGCACCCCCCAACAACTGACATCCCGGCGTGCGGCAGATGCTCACCACCAGCCGACTGTGCCTCCTACGCAGACGATCGCAGTGTTTCGAGCGCTCTCCCGATCCACACTTGGCGCAGCACTTGCATATAGTGTTGAGCGGCAGAGGCGGCATGAACCGGTTGCAGTAGCCGCCATCCCGTACCTGGCCGGCGCGGGGTCTAGGTCCAGGTGAACTTTTAGTATAAGGGTCATGCTGGCTGTCTGGACACGACATGTGCGGTTGTAAGCTCGTTCATCCCGGCACGCCACACAGCAAGCTTCATGTGCCCCTTGTTTTTCCTGGCCACGAGAGAAGTCCGCCCTGGGCTTCCCGGCGCAAGCCAAGCCAGGATCCACAGAGCACTGGGCCTAGTCAGCAATCCCAATCCCCGACCGCCAACCTAACCCCTTGGGGAACCGGAAGGAAGAGGAGGCAGAAGGAATCCTAGCTCATGCAACAGCTCTCTGTTGGCCATGCTGAGCTTGTCGACTTGGCCGACAGTAAACGCCGAGAGTATGCTTTGGTTATGAGCCCCCAGTCACAAGTAGCGTTAACCATGCGATGCGCTGGGAACCGCAAACTCTGCATATCCAGACGATACACCGACCCACATCGCTCGTTTCCGCGGCCCGCTTTGCCTGTAGATGGCGCAGAGGATACAGAAGATGCAGAGTCTTCTATCCATACCCCTCCATCCACGTGACGGGTCAGGCTAATCAAGCTGCTGGTTGGATGGTTCCCGTTATCTCTGTGTGGCGGGAGCCTCACGTCCAAGTTGAGCGCCTATGGTGCTCCAACAGCGCGGGCCCCAACGTGCTGTACCAATCTGTTGATAACTCAGCAGGCGGCAGATTGTAGGCCACAAGCAGCACGTTCCCCCCTTGTCCCGGAAAGGAGGTATGCTGGTCAGGCTGCCAGTCCAGCTCTGCCACCACCTGCCTGACAGCTGACCAAATGGGCACGCCTCCCTCCATCAAGATATAGCGCGCCATCTTGGGAAAAGGAAACACCTCTACCAGAGATTCCTGCCCGCTGATCGCTAGACAGCACACTCTTCGGAGGCCGTGGTCACTCGCTATGCAGGCAGGGTGAGGCTACCTCTACAAGGACTACAAAACCGCCGTGACTGACTGCCTACAGGCCGCTTATGGTCAAGACAACACACGCTGGAGTGACCAGCGCCAAGTCAAGGAGGGAAGGCTGCATGCGTGATGCTTAAATCTGGCTGGAAGGGGGCTTCGGGTACCGGCGCATTCAACGCCACTACAGTTAAGGGCTCTGTGAGGCGGGCTTGCCATTGACCCATAAAGGCAGGCGCCTGCAGAAGTTCCAGCAGGAACCGGATGTACTCGCCTGCGTCACGCTGCAAGAGCGGACTGGGCCATCCGACGTCGGGCATCCCGCAGTGGCAGACAGGAGGTCACGAGCAGCTTTTTGTTGTGTTTCAGGAATTGCAACCCCGCCTTCAGCCTGCCATAATAGCACAGATAAGGCCGATCAGTGAGTTCACCACACCAGAAAGTAGAAGGCTCAGAGTCGGACGATGACAAAGCCGGGCTACCTCGGAATCGGCGCTGCGACGTGCCCGCTGTGACGCGGCGCAGCCATCATCGGCCATCATTTGCGAGTCTTCCAATCGCAGTAGCTGACTGCCTTGAAGCAGTCCTCCATCTTCTTCGCGGCCGGCTGGCGTGCAACCCGTTCTGGCCGCACGCGCACGCCCATCAACTTCGTGACGGCACTCCCGGTTTTGTTGAAACACTTGATCTTGGTTGCTCCTGAGGAACGGAACCACTTCTGAGTCGTCGTAGTTCTCGTCCAGGTCCAGGCCTTTGGTGCATCTGAACCTCTGCGCCACGCCAGCTGATCCTACCTCTCCTACTTGAGCTCGCTGGGGCTCCACACATAGTAGCGCCATCCGGGTCCATCTGCGTGGATCCTTGGCTGATCCAGCCCATGCTGATGGCACGCTCCCTTCTCCTCGTCGTCCCGGAAGGCCTCCAGGCAGGTCTTCAGCTCCTTCGCCACCAGGGTCTTGAGCGAGCTTTTGACCAGCCCCGGGCACATTTCTTTGTCCAATCGGCCCCCTGTCTCCTGCAGTCGTGGGATGAACGACAGCTCGCGGCGAGGTCCTGCTGGTGGCGCAGCGTCAGCCACGCCATGGCCTGCAGCAACTGCTGCGTCTGGACATCGAGTCTGCTGTACGCCTCGCCTCTCGAGTACTTGGATCGACGCTCGCCCGCCTGCTC
This sequence comes from Symbiodinium sp. clade A Y106, assembly GCA_003297005.1. Lineage (NCBI taxonomy): Eukaryota > Dinophyceae > Suessiales > Symbiodiniaceae > Symbiodinium > Symbiodinium sp. clade A. The sequence goes on along the minus strand of BGNK01004748.1, from coordinate 40,977 downwards.
CTCGCCCTTGTCCTCCTCCCTCTCTGTGGTGCCTGGGCCTTCTGGGCCTTCCGCAGGCTTGTTCCAAACACTCCCTCGAACTCCCCCTTCGCCACAGCTACCGGGTTGTCGGTCGGGTCCAGGCCATTGCCATCTACAGCCTGTGGCAGGGAGGCATGCACGAGGTTGGCAAGTGAAGCTTGAACGAGGACTGCGCAACGCTTCAGATGCCCTCCACAAAAGCGGGCACGGGGATGCGGCCGGCAATCCCAAACAGCTACACCTGCTCTCCGCTTCCGAGCGATGCGCAGCATAGACTGTGGCGCGTGCAAGGCGCATGTGCTGCTTTAGGCCGGGGCCTACCATGTGCACGTCCTGACCACATAGCACGCAATAAGTCCGAAGGCTTTCCTTGTGTATTTGCAGCTGCGCACAAGCTGTCTCCAGTTCTGTCTCACTGCTGCAATGAACTCAGGTGTGCTAATGTGCTCCAGTCCGACTCCCGACGGGACCTCATCCGCCTGAATTTAAACTTTGTTGCAGGACGACTAGCTGTCTTGCAAAGAAGTCTCTACCGGCAACTTCCATGCACTTTGCGGCACGTCCCTTCACGATGGCAGCTTCAAGTGGGGATTTGATGCGAAGGCGTTTTCGCAAAGCGGAAGTGCTTTCATGGGTGAGGTGGCTTGGGGATTTAGCAACAGCTCTTAGGAACCTAGAGTCCGCTTGATCAAGCTTGTGAAGCACAGGCTGCGTGAGGCCCACAGCATGGAGCCCATACATCAGTGAGCTGCGAATGCAGGCCTCGTAGAGGCGCACCCGATACTTCAAAGAAAGGCCAGAGGCATGCAGGATCTTAAGGAGCCGATGCTTGTTTGCTCTTCCCATATTCAGCCTGTGTTGAAAGGTCTGCATCTCGAAGTTGTTAGATGACCCTATCACCCCTAAGTACAGCGTCTTGGTTTCAGGCGGGAGCAAGAGTGGGTGGCGCGGCGTCCCCACACTGATCCACATGCCTTTGGCGGTGACCTGCTGATGCCGCTTGATCCACGCCTTGGCCGCATTGCCCTTCAAGGAAATGACCGTGACAGACTTGCCTCAATGTACAACCATGCCCGCTTCCCTAAAAACAGGGAATGTTTCCCTGATGCAATGACAGCAGAACTCAAGGTCGGAAAGCTGGGTTATCTTCCAATGCAAGTGCGTGTCGTCGGCTAAAAGAGTGGAGCAAGCCTGAGCCCAGGCCGGCTTGCGCGAGATGCTAGCTTGTGGTGCAGCCACGCCGAGAAGCTGCTGTAAAGGCAGGGCGAAAGACAACCTTGCCTAATACCTCGCCCCATTCTGATGGATCCTTTGTGGCGGCCGTGGCTGATACGGCACCTTTCGTGCACCTCCAAGATGGCCGCTTGCAAGGTAGCATCCACTCCCGCGTATTGCAGTGCCTGTATCAACGCTCCTCCAGGTACACAATCGAAAGCTTTACTGAGGTCCAAGCTTAACATGATGCCCTTGACAGGAGGAAGCCTGTCGCCCGGCGCGACGCTAAGGGTGCTGTCCAGTAGGAGCTGGCGAATCATCGGCGAATCTCCCTACAGTGCTCTCCGACTCTAAGGATAGCCTGATCTATGGCCTTACCTTGGCTGTAGGCGTATTGTGGGCACTGCCTGAGCACCGGTAACGCCTGCTCCATCACTCGGTCCTTCAAAGCCGTTGCAAACACTTAGGCGCTGGGGTCCTGAATGCCCAGTGGCCGGAGGTCCCTTGGGAGGCGCCTACTTTTGCCTGGTTTGGGCAATAGAGATAGCTGGCATTCCGAGATCTCAGGCGGGTAGTGCTGTGCTGCACCGACCTCCATCTGCAGCTGGTTGTGCAGAAATTCTGCAAACGCCTCTGGGCATAAGCGCCACAACTCCGCAGGCAGGCTGCCATCTGGGACTGTCTTGCCCGGTTTCAGACTATCTATGGCATCCCTGACTTCATCAACAGTCAACGCGAGGTCTACACCACTAGGGACCATGGGGGGTGGCTCAGGACTATCATAGGCCTTCCCGAAGTAGTCCATATGGCAGCGAACTGTGCACTCGCAGACAGCAGGTGTCCCTCTTCTGAGCGAATGTTAACAGGCATCCTACGATTCTTGGGCGCAATATGACGAATGATTCTATAGATAGACCCCATGTCCTGTCTATTAGCAGCCTGCTGTGCCTCGTCAATGTACCCGTGAAGCTTTTCACGCCTGGCACGCCTACATCGATTCCTCAGGTTCCTGCTTTGCAACGAGAAATTCCTGAATCTACGGAAGGCATCAAAGACGCGCTGCAACAACTTGCCCTCCGCGAGCTCTTTCAAGCGCCTCTGCGCGGCCCACATAGCTTGGATATGGGGCTTGGCAACAACATGAAGGGCCTGGGTTTTGGGCTGTCTCGGAGGACTAGGGCCTGTTTGTTAAGCTCTCCGAGATAAGGATTCCCTTTGCAGCCAAGACCAACTGTGGAAGTTTTGGCCAACTGACTCACAGCACGCTCACTTCCCGGATGCTCTTAGCTTGGATTCGGGGCTTCGGGACAGGCTTGCTCTGATGACTCATCCAGCCTGCTCTCCACGGTATGCTGCCTCGCACCGGGCGGTGCTTGGGGCCAAACCTCCACGGCGTTAAGTCTAGATTGATGGGCACGGCCTGTCTGGACACCGGATCTGCCACGCTACGTCGGGTTGCCAAGAAGTCGATTTGTGTTTTCTGTTCGTTGTTGAAGAAGGTGTGAGAGGCAGCCTTTTGGGACTGCTTCCACGTGTTAAGCAGGACGAGCTGATTCGTTTGCAACAGCTGCATGAAGTCTTCCGAGGCACCCTGTTGACCAGCTGCTGGGACTCCACGCCCCACCAGACCAGCCACTGGTCTGCACGTGGCATTTGCGTCCAGCCCCACGATCAGTTGGTGTCTTCATGGTAGGTCCTGAAGGTGCAGCCAGACCTGTTGTCTTCTGCCCTCATTCAGCGTCCAGGGTGACTTTGGACGTCTCGCAGCGCACGTGCAGTAGCCTCCCTCGAATCCAAACACAGTGGCTGATATCAGCCTGCAGTTTCGGCGATATGAACACACACATGCCACAGTAGCGATTGCTGGGGTCCGCCGAGACCACAGCCTTCCAGGAGCCGATCATCCAGGTTCCTTCATCCTGCCCGCATCCCCAGTGCAGTTCCTGTACCAGGACAATGTCTGCTGCCACCTGCCGACCTAACCAGTCGCAAAATACGGCACAAGCTTCTCCCGACTCCCGAGATTCCTCCGATATTGCACGTCAGCACACGGATCCGTCTCCATGTGATGCACCTCTCATGTTCATCTGAGCGCCAGTGGCTCCCAGCGACTCCGCCGTGCGCCACCGTCCTTTGCAAATCGTGCCACCTCTTGCTGCCGCCCAGTGACGCGAGCGTCTATATGACCGCTTGGCCGTCCAGGAAAAATTGTAAAATGCGTTAGGCTTGCCATTCTCAGTGTGTTTTGTCCCGTTCGGGACTTCCACGTGCGGTGTGAAAACGCGCGTAACCCTCAGGTCTGCGCCCATCTGGCTTGCTTCGATAGTCGGTTCGGCTGATTGACGCCATGGGACTTGGGAGCCATGCAGCTTGTCTGGTGTTGGGCCCTGTGCCACGATCAGTAACCAGCAGTGGGCAGATAAAAACCCCATTAACCCTCACCGCCAGGCCCTAACTTCCGCTGAGCTCCAGCCGAGACCCTTAGTAACTTAGTAGTAGTAGTAGTAGTAGTAGCAGTAGTCGCCGCCGTCGAAATAATAGTACAGTAATGATAGTAGCAGTACAGTAGTAGTAGTAGTAGCAGCAGTAGTTGTTGTAGTAGTAGTAGTAATAGTAGTAGTCGTAGTAGTCGAAATAATAATACTAATAGTAGGAGAACATTAGTAGCAGTAGTAGTAGTAGTAGTAGTAGTAGTAGTAGTGGTAGTGGTACTACTACTACTACTACTACTAGTACTAGTAGTAGTAGTAGTAGTTGCAGCAAGAAGAGTAGTAGTAGTAGTAGTAGTAGTAGTAGTAGTAGTAGTAGTAGTGGTGGTAGTAGTAGTAGAGTAGCAGTAGCAGTGGCAGTGGCGGTGGCAGTAGCTGTAGCAGTAGCAGTAGCAGCAGCAGCAGCAGCAGCAGTAAAACAGAAAAACAAAAGCAACAAGCAGAAAAGGACAAGCAAACAAAAGCAGAAGGCAGAAAGAAAAGCGGTAAAGCAGAAAAGAGTCGTGGTAGTAGCAGTGGTGGTAGTAGTAGTAGTAGCAGCAGTAGTACTAGAAGTACTAGTAGTACGAGTACTAGTAGCAGTAGTAGTAGTAGTAGCAGTAGTAGTAGTAGTAGGACTAGTAGTACAACAGGAGGAGGAGCAGGAGGAGTACAATGAGTACGAGCAACAGCAATCTCTCTAATTTTCTTTATTTGGAGTGTTGGAGTATGCATCGGCTTTTCTCCTTGCTTCTTTGGCAAGATTATCCCTTGGCAAATTGGGGCAGGGCAAGCGTGACCAGATGCGATACAGCGATGCAGCTGAGCTTGAAGGCCTTCACACCCTGCTGTTCTGCATTGTTCTGCAAAGTTAAAAGACCTTTCTTGACTGTCCCTCTTGTGCATCCATCTCCCATCTCCCTTGAGCTATGAATTCCCAAGACCCAACTCTGGATGCGCCTTGTTGATCTCCGCGGCTCTGGCAGGTGGGATGAGGGGCACCGCCTGGTGCACTTCACTCTCGCAAGACTCGGATACTCTTGTGGCTGTACATGAAGCCTCATGTGTGCGACGAACCCAACCGCGGGTTGCGTAGGGCTTCGGGATGGCACGTGACGAAAACAGTCATTGAGTCATTGCTACTGCGAAGAGGAGTCAATGATCGAGCAGGGGAATGAAGCGAGACAGGTACAACGAGTATCACAAGATAAACAACTTTGTTTCTTGCCAGTTGGGTCCCAGTCCTCGGTGCCAGTTTCCGTTCACCGACCACATTTCCTTGACGCCACCATCCGTCTGTGCAAAGACAAAGTCGTCAGAGAGTCGCCACTATAAGGGTCAGTCCTATACACCTGCCACAGGATTCTTGGCATCAACAGAAAGGCATCAGCAAACGCGCGTGTGAATGACATGATTAGCGAAAAAACCGACATCATGTGCTTGGAGTAGTTAATCTTTTTTCGTGAACTCGCAGGAAATGACTGAGTCATGGATGCAACGGTGGCTCTCGATGTCCAGGGGTATGAAAAGATCCTCGCTTGTGGCGTGATGGGCCATAGCTTCGTACCCCGAATGCCTGATGTGTGGCGCAGGGTGTGGAGTCGAAGTGCACCATTAGAGTCACCCTCGTGCTGCATCCTGCAGCATCTGCAACCTCTTCGACCCCTCGCGACCGGACATGGACGCTAGGGTCAGGGTCCTTCCACCCTCGCCGTCTGCAGAGAACGTCCCAGCGCTCCGGATCTAAGGCTGAAATTAATTCTGCTGGGGCTGGCGATCCAAACTCTGTGTGGGTTCCATGACATGGCACTGATGGAATCGCCTTCGGTGCAGTCGGTGGACGACTGGTTTCCTCGCAATGCACGTACGACACATTCTGGCCATGCACCTGCAGCAGTCTAAGCACTGCACGTGAAGCGTTTCAATGGTCGAAAGCCCTTCTCCTTGTGCATACCTGTATGACCACAAGCTTGATTACACGGCAATCAAGCAGTCACTCGACGGGGGCACGTCTTGGCTCGTACCTTCATTATGTCACCTTCAATTTTGGATTCCGGACATCTTCGCACCTTGCCAGCATCATGGAAGTTTCACTTGCGTTTGCCAACCAAATCAAGCTTTGTAAGGCTCTGGCGGGAACCTTCTTCGTTGTCAGAGGCCCTGGAACAGTTCTGTTCCCGATAAACCTTGATCATCCGACGCAGTTAACCTCCTCGTCAAACAACCGAAAGGAAAGTCACGGTCAGCTCGCTGCCAGTCCGGGTTGTCGCCGGAGACCGCTGTTATCTGAATGTCTTCCTCTTGCGAATCGCGTTCACTGAGCGACCGCCGAATGCTGAATGAGCTGATTGCACGGTCCCGCGTGACTCTACCGTCAGGACCGTAACCGATGTGATCTCGAGCCTGATGTCAAAGCACAGCACACATGACACATGCTTCTGCAAAATGTTGCCCGCCTTTTGCATCGTCCAAACCCATGACCTGGGGCGCAGCAATGCGTCACTGCTGATGTCGGTAAATATCTGTTCCTCAAAAATGCAAACTTTCCAGCTGTTCCCAAACCGGAAAGAGACAGCACCCGACTCGAAAGCAACACGGAAGCCTCGGATGGGACTGAAAGCCCCATAAAATATCTTCAGCAGAACATTCCCGCCAAGAACTATCCGAAGTGTATTAAAATCTCAGGGCTTCTCAGTAAGTTTTCGCTCAAGCCGAACGTGGCAATTGTGGCGCACATAGTCGTGTCGGCTTCAACAGTGGCAGGGTTAACACAGACTCCTCCAGATGCCCCTGGCCAGCCGAAGACGCAGACTTGGAGTCTATGCACAAACGACGGCACCAAACTTCCACGGCGCAAGCGGGGCGAAGGCTCGCGGAGCAAAGCTCAGGTCCCAACCCCTTGTCCATTCCAGCGAGACGTGTTGTCTCTGCCTGTCCCAGAGGATGGTACCAACCTTAGTTCCACCCGACTACAAAACATCAACTCATCGGCAGACGGCCAGATCTCATGCCCCTTCCGGCCGGGCCCACAACCGTGCTTCGTGATGTCGTACTTGCTTGAGCCCTGGTACTCTGGAAAAGGGCTATGCAAACATTGGGCTCCAAACACCGCATTGTTGCACGAGGGGCACCGCACCGCAAGGAATGGCTTGCGGAGCTTGCAAGTTTACCCATCGACCTTCCAAGCTCGGCAGGCGAACAGTCGTATGAGGTCGTAGGTCCAGCCCACCATGGTGCGGGCCTTGGGCTTGGCGCAGCACATACGTTGGAGATTCCATTCATGGAAGCCGACGGTGTCCCCGCCAAGCTCTGGACCGCCACCGGTGTCACCCAAAGGTGCCGAAGTGCCAGGCCGCAGTGTCGCGGCTACACCGGGCCAAGTGCCTCCACCAAGCGCTGCGGCGCTACTGCCATGCCGTAGAAGTTTCTACACAAACTTTGGAGAATTCTTATAGGATCTTAAGCGCAGGCCTGTGGCCATCGCATGGGCCAGTTTGGCATCCTGCCGACGGTGCTCCTGACCAGTTGCCCGTTCGGATCTGCCACGTGTTATGAGTATCTGGGCATGAGAAAGCTTCACCGCCTGAAAGTCTCGGAGGCGCGACTCGACTACTTTCTGGGTTTCGGCTGCCCACCTTTTCTGTCGATGATGTCGACGAACAACATCATGTCATGTCCGACACATTGCACAAGCATCCACACAGTTTGGGACCGGGCCCTGCTGGGGATGTCATCACCATGTTGGGTGCAGATTGAGATCTGGCCAAATCAACCATCTGGTGGAAGAACAGAGATGAACAGAGTCTCAGGGTGGAAGTCTTGCCTTAAAAGAGTCCCCGGAAGATGAAGTGTTCCCATCGGGGCGCATCTCTTTCCTCGCAGCTGCATAAGGTTTCCAACCAGCGATGAGTATGGACACTGGTGTCCTGCGGGCATTAGCGCCACTTCCACGTCATGACTTACCTGAATTTTGGGCACCTCAGGTGACATGACCGACGAAACTCTCCGTGCAGCTTGCAAGCTCTTGCTACTTTATAGCCTTTCGGCTGTCCAACACACAATAACATTGACCTGCTCATACCTGATCCTCTAAGCTGCTGTCCTTGCGGCCCATTGCTTTGATGAGCGCAAAGCGCAAAGCCGTGGCGAAGCACTCCGCTGGGAAGCTGCTATAGTTGCATACAGAGTTGCATTGTGATGATGGAGCAAGATGGTCTGTGCAAGCTCATGCAGATGCGCTGTTGAATTTAGACCTGTTATCTTCTAGGCTTCGCCGCTCTTATACCAAAGGCCTGCTTCACTTTGGCCCTGCAGTTCTCGGCTTCCAAGCTGAAGCTTACAGACAATGGCGAGCCACATGACCCACATGTTCTTTTGGCAATGCACCGAAACAGGAGGCAAGCCTTTTGTGCTCGTTGGCCATGGCCACAGTCGTGTCAACGAGCAGTCGCGGCACCGGCCGATGTCACAGCTCAACCTCGTCACCACCTGGCCACGCGTGCTCGAAGCTTTTCATGCTTCGCATGATCTTCTGTCTTTTGGCATGCCACGAAACTTCAGAACAAAAACCTGCCAACCTTCGTCTTCTTCATCTTGGTCCCCGTCCTCCTCAGCTTCCACCTCCTCCACAGCCTGCAGATTATGCAGATTGAACACGTAGCTGGCACCGCCGCCGAGCCGGGCGACCACTCTCACCAGTGCTTGCGTCCGGCACTTGGGAATTCTCGTCGCCCCCCTTCTTTTCTTCGAAGCACTAAAAATCAAGACCCCAGCACTGGGTTTGCCGGTCTGATTGCTGACCTACGCAGATGCACGGCCGAGCCGAACAAGACCCTTACTGCGAGACCAAAGCCTCAGACATGCTCTGGATGTGTTCGTGTCCCAGAAGCCCCCAAGCACCAGTATGCACGAACGCAAGTTGGAGTAGCATGTCGCTTCAAGTCGCTTCGAGAGGATTCGGTTCACATCTCGGCCAACCTGCTCTGTCAGTGTTGCAGGGGGCAAAAGGCTGAATCCATCTGAAGCTGAAATGTGTTCCGAACCGCCTCGAAAAGTGGCTCCTCGTCCTGCAAACTGTCTCTGGACCCCACTTGATCAACTTTGCCTTTCCTGCAAGCTGCGCAGAGAGCAAAATGCCAAGGAACACACACGATGCTATTTGCACGAGACCATAGTCACATGGGAGAAACCGCATGCCTGTGGGGAGATGCTGGCTGCTGGGATGGCTTTGGACGAGGTGCTGGTGCCGAGGTTGCAGTCACCTGAAGCGAGAAGGTAACAATGCAGTGCGCGGGAAAACCAGAGACGCTTTCTGATTTCAACTTTTGCCCCGCGTGCCCGACTTGGTGTTACCGCGTATTTGCAAGTGGCGCTCGCCCAACTGGTCCCACTTGCACCCCACTTGCCTTAGTTGTTCCAGTGGCCGCGTTTGCCGCGAATGCCCACCCTGCCCTACCCCACCTTACCCCACGCCCTAAACCCTAAACCCTAAAAACCCAAAAACCCTAAACCCTCAACTAAAGGGGTGACGGATCAAAAACATGTAAATTAGGATCAAAAAAATTAAACCGCGAAGATCAAGAAAAAAATAAAATCAGGATCAATAAAATATTAAACCAGTACTGTTGCAGCAGGGCTACAGAAAAACCTGAGGGGGAGGGATCAAAAAATAAAATAAATGCCAGGTTAGGCATAACCGTAGCTTTTGGGCAAACGCGAAGCCGTCACTGCCGACAATGTTATCACTTCGCTTAGTCCCAAAGCACTAGAGCCGTTATGGTTTTTCAACTAGGTGTGCAGGGCTGATGCCCCATGCCTGGCGTTTGCTGATTTCCCTGGCTGCCGTCGCGCAGCAGGGTGGAGGTTGGTGGCTGACAGGAAACAGCTCCAACAGGACCGAAGCCTCGGAACCTCGGCATCAGGATGTCTCAGGTTCGCGAGTGGATCGACGCCCATGCCACGTGGTGCCTCCTGACTTGCCTGGCCTGACGTGCAGGGACAGCGGTCTTTGCATGGTCCTGGACTGCTGTCAGCTTCATCGGCTGGATGCTCTTCGGCAACTCTTGGCCAGGCGTCAGGACGGGGTGCCAGCGCATCTTCAGACTTTGGCTTTGCTGGTTCTGTGCATGGGGGCCCACTACTTGCGGGCATTGTGCTGGCCAGCTCTCTCTTTGTTTTGCGCTGTAGTGATGGGCCTGATTTGGATGCTCAGGGCTACCATCCGCAGCCGGCGGGGTTCCAGAGGCCTACGACGCCGAGTTCCTGGGGCCAGGGACAGGGAGGATCCCGGAAACAGCCGACCTCAGGCCCTTCAAGAAAACGGGGGCCGCCGACAAATGGGTTCTTGTACGTCGTGAAGGGCACGTGGCTGTGTTCAAGGCGGGAGCCGAGTCGCAAACCATCAGGACACCGGGGCTCTACGTTCCAGTAGGCGGACACCATGAGGGGCGACCGGGAAATCGTGGATGCATGCCAAGGCTATGACAAAGTCCATCTCTGCCGCAACCTGGTGTGCCACGAGGAGGGCCAGCACTTTAAGGAGTACGGGGGTTCCTGAAGGACGCGGAGCTCGGCGCGGCGAAGGCGGGCAGGACTTTGTGGACGTGGTTGCGGGCGTCTTCTGCGAAGCCGCCCAAGCCCTTGAAGGAGTTCGGGTCGGAGTCCGAGACGGAACCTGTGAAAGCATGTGGTGCTCATCGTGTGGGTTGGGCGGACTGGTCAACCATGCGGCACCCGGCACGGCCACCTGCGAGCTGCTGTACGAGGACAGGTTCGACGAACTGGGAAGGGTGGATTTGTGCCCTCAGCATGCCCGAGACTACGAACGGCGACGACGTCCGCACCAGTGCCACCATCAGGGATGCGCTCATGTGGGCATGTTCGGTGATTCGGGTGATGATGGTGTCCGGAGATGTCGCTTGCATATGCCAGGGACAGGCAGGCGATCAACGTCCCGACGGCAATCCCCGGCCCGTGCTCCACCTGAACAAGACGATCCTGAAGAACCAGAGCTTCCCCTTAGAGGTCAGGTAGGCACCGAGGGACTTCGTGATCTGAAGCGCTTGCTTGCTGAGGTGCAATCGGATGGCATGGGCGAGCCGGAGAAGCGAGTACGCGAAAGTTCGCCGGGGCGCACCTCGTTCGAGCATCCAAAAGAACTTGGCGAAGCTTGGCATGTTGGACTCCCCGGCAAAGGACCACCCTGTGCCGGTGCTGGAAGAGTTCTTCAACCAGTACGCGGAGGGCCGGGATGCAGGCCTAACCGAAGAGCACGTGCGGGCCAACATTGCTGCAGAGCGGGGCCAGTCGCTGAAGGAGGTGACGAGGGAGCTTGTTCGCCTTGCCATTCTGGAGCAGGAGAAAGGGCAACGTGGCCTCTCGAAGTTTGCACTACTTCCACCCGTGGGTCGTCTCCGGCAAGCGTAGCGAGGGGCAGTTCGGCTCCGTCTGGGGAGTTAGTCGAGTCTTCGCCTGAGAAGCCACCGGGCCCTACTGAGAAGCCCGTCGCACCGATTCGCAGCAGCAACCCGGGCATCTTGGGCGTGGATGAGCGCAAGCTGGGGCTACCGACACCGGCGCCTTCGACGAGATCGCACGGGCCATCCAGTCGCAGACCGCTGAGATTGCATCGCTGGTGAAGAGCCACACAGAAAACACTGCGGTCCTTCCGGGCACGATCAAGGGGAGGAGCTTGGTTTCTTGCTTAGGGCGTGCAACCAGTACCAGGTGACGGTCGGGGCCGGCGAGCAGGGCCAGGCTTGGGCGAATGCGCTCCTGTCGGCGCAGGTGGGGGCTTCCACAAAGCTCCGCCGTGCCCGCTTCAAGCAGAAGGTCACGACGAGGCTGGCAGTCGGGCTGGCGGGGGCCTATTGGGGCACTCAGGAGAAGCACGCCCGCAACGGATGCCGAGCTGGACGCGTTCGTGCAGGAGATAAGGTCGAGCAAGGCGGGTGTCGAGCAGAGGCCACAAGCTGGAGGACTGGGAGGGGCGTGTTAGACGCCAAAACGATGTGTGGGCCCTTGTCTACGGGAGTGAATGGAGGCCGGTGCGCACACACGCATTGGAATCTGCTGGAGTGGCATCAAGCCGAGCCTCACAAGTGGCCTCTCACCGTGCTCATGGATGTCTGGGAAAAGTTGCATTGGCGATTCTTCGAGGAGCTATAGAGGAATCCCTGAGGCTCTTGAAGAAGGAGGCGGGCAGGGAGACCATGTCTTTGTCGGACATTGAGTTCTTTGCTCTCACGCCGAATGCCGCGGGCACCGCATCCTTCGACCTCAGGGTCCCGGACGGCTGGTTCATGACCGAAGTCCTCCCGCGCATCGAGAGGAAGCAGGAGCGGATGTTGTGGCGTCTGACATGGGTAAAGGCGCTCGCGGCGCGAAGCCCTCCACGCACGCCGATGCAGAACCCAAGCCTGACACCTCCTTGAAGCCGACGGTCAAGAACTTGTGGGGGCCCAAGCTAACCGCGGAGGAGGTCAACAAGGCGAAGGAGCGGGCACCTCTCGACAAAGACGGGCTCCTACTTTGACCCATATATATGGGCTGCAACAACGCGGCGTGTGGCCGCTCGTACTCGGACCTCCAAGGCAAGCTCGAGGCGCTCGACCCATGTGTGCAAATGCAGCTGTTGCGCAGAGGACCGTCGTGGCTAAGGACAATCTTCGCTCACCGACCGCAAGTCGGGCTAGGGCGAGGAGGACACCAATGGCGAGACGAGAGCGGGCGGCGAAGGTCGTGCAGTTCGAGGAGATCTCAGAGAGTTCGGCGCTGTGTCGACGACACGAAGGTCCCCGGGTTGAAGGGTCCGCACCATGATTGGCTCCAGGGTAGTCACATGCAGCTCGGCGGGCCACAGACGAGGCGAACGGCATGTCGGCGCCTCAGCCCTTGCGAACGGACCGGTTCTGGGAAATCTTCGCGATGCCTCCGATGACCTTTTCGCTTGGGCTGCTACGCGGGTGGCCATGTACCCTCAAGCTACCTTGGAGTCATATGGTCTACCTTGAGCCGCCTTCGAACCTGCAGACTGAGGTGTTCCTTGACCGCTGGCAGCCCTATGACACTCCAGCCCTGGGCTTCCTTTTCTTTTGGCACACCCGACATGATCAGGAGCGGACCGCACCGGGGATTGTTCAGTGCAGGCTCTGCAAGGGGCGCAAGGCGGGCGACACAGTGATCAATGTGTGCCGGGAGAGCAACCTCGCGGCCGCGGCCATCGTTGGGTGCATCCGAGCCGGGTCACGGCCACACTCCGACAGGCTCCCTATTCGCGGCCAGGGCCAGGGCCTGTGCTTTCAGGAGGTCTTCGCCGGTGCCGGCGTGATGACAGAAGGTTGGGCTGCTGCCGGTGTTCGGGTCGATCCAGTTGAGCTGTGGGAAGACCCCGTGCAACGCGTCGGCCGTCGCCCTGATCATGATCTGTCTCGTGATAAATTTCAAAAGCGGCTTCTTTACCTTGCTAGTGGTGGCCAGGCCAAGGTGTGGTGGATCGCTCCTCCATGTTCGACGATAACGTCATGATGGAGCCGCTTGTTGGCTGGAGGCCGCGGGTGGCGAGTGAAGTCTACGAGCTGGGGGTGAAGACGCTCCTGGGCGAGGCGGCGGTCGGCGGTGAACCGGGGAGAAGGACCTGATTGAGGGCCGGTTCGGGACGTTTCAGGCTGTTTGGGGCTTGGATATGGACACGGGCACCGAGGAGATCCAGCTGCCGGAGCGCCGGACTCGAAAGGGGCCCGCTTGGATCTGACTGTCAGGGCGGCGCGCGGTTTCGAGGGGTAGCCACGGGATGGACTGCGATCGTGCGAGGCAAGAACGAGCTCAAGGCGGCGTTCCTTTGTGGTGCCGCGGAGGGTGGTGCCAAAGTGAGCCCCTAGCTATGGGTTCCCGGCGACGCGGAGGAGTGCGAGCAGGCCTGGCGCGATCTCTGGGTGGCTTTGCGCGAGGCCGGAGACCTGGCCCACAAAGTTTGGGGCGAGCACGAGGGAGCTACTTCCGATCCGGGAGCGCCTGGCGTTACCAGGTGAGTGGGACGCCGGGACCGCCTTAGTATCGTCCGATGCCACCAAGGTGATGATCGCTGCTATAGACTGGACGAATGGCGCGGTGATGCTGAAAGCAAAGGCGGCGGCCGAGTGGGTGCAGCGATGCGGTGAGGATGAGGAGGTGGCCATCCACGTGGCGGAGATGCTCTCGTTCCTCGCCTTTGCGTGCAAGGTCGGGGACTCATAGCAGGCAAGATCGTGCTCTACGGCGGGGACAACCAGATCGTGAAGGAATGGATCTCAAGCCGGAAGGCGGGGACTCGCGCCGGCCGGACTCTGGTCCGTGTCATTAACCTGTTGGAGATGCGCTTTCGCTTCGCCCTGGTCGCAACTTGGTGGCGTACTTTTCACAACATCCACGCGGAGCGAGTTCCACGCCATTGTGAAGGAGAAAGAGTGGGATGTTGTCGACGTCACCGAGGCGCTCCGCCAAGCTTTGATCGACTCCGAGCGCTTTGAGCCGTGCTTGCTTGCTTGGAGCGGGGAGGACGGCAAGGTGCTGATGCAGCTGAAGGAGAGGAGGCTCCGGCGGGCAGTGCCGCACACACCATCCGGCCGGACTGGGGCAGCTTTGATGCCGTGGAGCTGTGTGGAGCTGAGCGAGTCGTCAAGGATTTTCTTCATGCGGTCGAGGCAGTAGGTGGACGCTGCCGTTCTGCGCCCTGGTCGGGACCGGTCTTGCCCAACGAGGTCGTCTTTTCGTCCCTGCCACCTGATGTGCACACCTGATGTGCATGCGAACTCACTACGGAGTTCGGCGAGCTGGCTGTGAGGAGGAGAAAGTGCTTGGTCGCGGCCCCACAAGGGTCTGTTCAGGGCTGCTTCGTTGCCAGGGGCCCTTGCGCCGCCCATGAGTGCAGTCTTGGGCCCAACTCGGGATTCGTCTGAAGGCCAGATCTATCCGGACACGGTTCTCCTTGACGCGGGCATCCCCAGAGAGCCTCTCCTCCCGCTGTTGGATTGATGGCGAGAGGCACGTGCTGATGAGCACTAGTGGGCCCCTCCAGCTGGACATGTGGAAGAGCCTCGAAGCGACACCGAGCAGTTTTCCGGAAGCAGGATGTCGGCAAGCAGGGCCACGTCAAGCGCACCACCGTTTGGCGCTGGGGCGACGCTCTATGGCTGCCGGAGTCGAGTAGCGAAGAGGACAGTGACGACAGCGACGACCGAAGGGCTGGAGCACCACGAAAGGGGGTCCGGCGCGGAAAGGCTGAGGCGGCCCACACCGAAGCTCAGGTTCGTTTGGATCAAGAGCCTCTTCGACTGGCGGCGAGGTGGGCACCTATGTCGGCGAATGGATCGAGGAGAACCTGTGTGGCTATCTCGCCGACAGCACCATGAAGCAGTACGCCGGCGTCTACTACAAGTGGAAGGCGTGGAGTGCAAGGCAGGGATGGCCCACTGAGTTCCTCGAAGCTGCTGGGCTTCCTAGGGTACCTGGGATGGCAGGGATGCTCGGTCGCCACGCTGAAGCAGGCCGCCTTCGCGATCAAGGATGGGCACAAAAGAGGGGGTCAAGGAGACTCTACGGAGAAGATGCATCGCCTGTGGATGCTGCTGGGGGCTCTGGAAAAAAAGATCGCCAAAGAAGCCAAGGCGCCTGGGAGTGACGCCGGGCATGCTTCAGTGGGGTGCGGAGGTCATGGGGCCACACCTTGCGGCGACGGCCGAGGAACGCTTCGATGCCACGATGATCATTGCCGCCCTCAGCACAGCTTGGTTCTTCATGCTGCGGGCAAAGGAGTACTGCGAATCCAACGGGGTCGACTACGCAATGATCATGAGAGGGGTCGACTTCAAGATCGACACAGCACGCGGGAGGCGACTACTTTGTCACCATCCAGTTCCGGAAGACGAAGACGGACCAAGAGGCCTTCGGCACGTGTAAAACCATGTACATGTCGGGCGTGAAGGACCTGTGCGTTGTGTCGGCATTGCGAGCATTCCGGGAGCTAGCCCGCAGAGGTTTGGCCTGCCAGGGACCTGAGGCTTTGCAGCCTTTGTTCCGACGGGCCAATGGCCAGATGTTGAAGCGAACGCAGGTCCAATATCTCCTGGAGCAGGCAGCGAGAGGGGTGGGCCTTCCTCCTGAGAGGTTCATGTCACCACTCACTCCGCATAGGGGGAGCTTCGGCACTCTTCCAGGCAACAGGCGAGATCGAAGTGGTGAAGCGGACGGGGAGATGGTCGTCGTCGGCCGTCCAGCGCTACCTTCACGACGGCGAGACAGCTCTGAAGCAAGCCGCCAGCAAGAAGGCGACTGTTTGGGGCCGCAGGGCGCTGTGCCGTAGTTCGGAGTGCAGCCTTTGGCATGATGGTGCAGGTGACCGCAAAAAGAGTCGCTTCTGCGCCGTGTGTGCACTCAGGTGCCAGGTTAGGCATAACCGAAGCTTTTGGGCAAACGCGAGAAGCCGTCACGACCCAGAGCCGTTATGGTTTTTCAGTTAGCCCACCCACCCACACCAGGGGGGCCAAAGGGCACTGTGCCATAGTTCGGAGTGCAGCCTTTGGCTTGATGGTGCAGGTGACCGCAAAAAGAGTCGCTTCTGCGCCGTGTGTGCACTAAAGTTTGTATCAAAAAAAATTAAACTGGTCGAAGTAGTCCCGTAGTATTTACATAGGAAAACCTCTGATTTCGCTATGTTTTCATCGGAAACCCTTCATGTTCTCGATATTTTAATGGCAAAAGCCTCTGTTGTCGGTGCCGAGGTCAGGTAGCTAGGCGAGTCCGCACCGTTTTGGGTCACTCCGCAACCAAATTTCGGGGTCACTTGGCCACCGGGTTCAACTTTAGGGTTCAAGCTTTCAGCTTCAAACCTCTTCGGATGCATCATATATCTTAAACACACCCCCCTCATCTGGCGATTCCGGTTCCTCCTGTATCTTAACCACGCCCCGTCATTTGGCGATTTCGGTTCATCGTAAATCTTAAATATGCCCCCTCATTTCGCGATTCGGATTCATCATCTATCAAAAAGACACGCCCCCTCATTTGGCGATTCCGGTTCATCCTCATTTTGCGATTCCGGTTCATCATGTACATTGAACACGCCCCCTTATTTGGCGGATTCATCATATCTCTACAACCCGCCCCCTCATTGGCAAATCTGGGTCATCATATACATTGAAAATGTCCCCTTACTTGGCGATTCCGGTTCATCATATACCTTAATTAAACATGTAACATGCACCCTCATTTCGCGAATCCGATTCATATCTTAAACACGCCCCCTCATTTGGCGATTCCGGTTCATCATGTACATTAAAAACGCCCCCGCATTTCGCGATTCCGTTCATCATGTACATTCAACACGCCCCCTTATTTGGCGGATTCATCATATCTCTACAACACGCCCCCTGATTGGCGAAACGGCTATAAATCTTAAGCATGCCCCCTTACTTGGCGATTCCGGTTCATCATACATCTTAAACATGCTCCGTCATTTAGCAATTCCGGAGTCATCATATATCTTAAACACGCCCCGCTTACTTGGCGAATCCGGTTCATCATATATCTTAAGCACGCCCCCCTGACTTGGCGAATCCGGTTCATCATACATCTTAAACATGTTCCCTCATTTGGCGATTCTGGTTCCTCATATATCCACAACACGCCTTCTCATTCGGCGCCTCCTGTTCACAATATATCTTAAACACTCCCCTTCATTTGGCAATTCCGGCTCCTCATATATCTTAAACGCGCCCCCTCGTTTGGCGATTCCGGCTCAACCTATATCTTAAACACGCCCCCTCTTAGGCGTTTTCAGTCCATCATGTATCTTAAGCACGCCCCCTCATTTGGCGACTCCGGTTCATCATGTANGTTTTCAGTCCATCATGTATCTTAAGCACGCCCCCTCATTTGGCGACTCCGGTTCATCATGTATCTACAACACGTCCCAAACACAATGATCACATGATGGGTTTCAAGAAAGGAAACTCGTGTACTTTGAAACAAGCTTGCACTGCTTAACAGGCGCAGCCCACCCGCCCTTTGCAAGCATAATGCTCGCATGATAGGATCCAAAAACACTAACATGCTTTGAAGCTAGCTTGCACGGCTTAAACAGCGGGGGGGTTGGGGGGGGGGCGCAGCCCCCCCCCATTCGCAAACACAATGCTCGCATGATGGGTTTTAACCAGAACTTTAGGCCAGAAGCTTTCAGGCAACCTTGCACGGCTTCAAAAAGCGGAGGGGGTTGGGGGGTGGCGCACGCTCGCTCATTTGGCGATTCCGGTTCATCACATACCTTAAACACGCCCCCCTTACTTGGCGAATCCGGTTCATCATATCTTAAACATGCTCCCTCATTTGACGAATCCGGTTCCTCATATATCTACAACACGCCTTCTCATTTGGCGCCTCCTGTTCATAATATATCTTACACACGCCCCTTCATTTGGCAATTCCGGCTCCTCATATATCTTAAACGCGCCCCCTCCTTTGGCCATTCCGGCCCAACCTATATCTTAAACACGCCCTCTCATAGGCGTTTTCAGTCCATCATATATCTTAAGCACGCACCCTCATTTGGCGACTCCGGTTCATCATGTCTTTTTTTCTTCCTGTGTTCCTTCCTTCCTTCTGTGCTTTCTTACTTCCTTTCTTCTTTCCGTGCTTTCTCCCTTCCTTCCTTTCTTCCTTCCTTCCTGCGTTCCTTCCTTCCTTTCTTTCTTCCTTCCTTCCCGCGTTCCTGGCTTCTTTCTTTCCTTCCTGCCTTCCTTTCTTCNTTCCTTCCTGCGTTCCTTCCTTCCTTTCTTTCTTCCTTCCTTCCCGCGTTCCTGGCTTCTTTCTTTCCTTCCTGCCTTCCTTTCTTCCTAACTTCCTTCCTCCCTCCCTTCCTTCATTCTTCTTTCCTTCCCTCTTCTTGCTGTGTTTTATTTTTTGATCCTAGCTTGATTATTTTTTGATCCTAATTTAATTTTCTTGATCCTAATTTAAAGTTTTGTTGTTTGCCCCTTCCTGCGTTTTTCTTCCTTCCGGCTTTCCTTTCTTCCGCGCTTTATCCTGCCTTCCTTCATTCCTTCCTTGCTTTTTGTTGTCTTCCTGCGTTCCTTGCTTCCTGCCTTCCTTCCTTCCTTCCTTCCTTGCTTTCTTACTTGCTTTCTTCCTTCCGTGCCTTCTGCCTTCCTTCCTTTCTTTCTTCCTTCCTGCGTTCCTTCCTTCCATTCTTTCTTCCCTCCCGCGTTCCTGGCTTCTTTCTTTCCNTACTTGCTTTCTTCCTTCCGTGCCTTCTGCCTTCCTTCCTTTCTTTCTTCCTTCCTGCGTTCCTTCCTTCCATTCTTTCTTCCCTCCCGCGTTCCTGGCTTCTTTCTTTCCTTCCTGCCGTCCTTTCTTCCTCACTTCTTTCCCCCCTCCCTTCCTTCATTTCTTTCTTTCTTTCTTCCTTCCTGCCCTCTTCTTGCTGTGCTTCTGTCCTTACTTCTTTCTTTCATTATTTCTGCCTTTATTTTCGTTGTTCTTTCTTTCTGTCGTTCTTTCTTTCTTTCGTTATTTCTTTATTTCTTTCTCTCGCTCTTTCTTTTTTCTTTCTTTCTTTCTTTCTTTCTTTCTTTCTCTCTCTCGCTCTCTCCCCAGGCGTAGGGTGGATCAGCGCTCTTTGTCCTTCCTTTCTTCCTTAATTTCTTGCTATTTGCTAGCTTAATTTTTGTTGATCCTAATTTATTTTTTTGATCCTAATTTATTTTTTTGATCCCCATCCCAAACTAAACCCCAACAACCCTGGAGCCCTGAACCCCAAGACCTTTACAAAAACCACAAGCCACTTGTCACAAGCCCAAACCCCAAAGCCTGAACCCTAACACAGAACCCGCAACTACCCCTAATAAACCCGAAAAGTTTTAGATCGTTACACCCTAAAACCGCTGAAGCCCGAAAACCCGAAATCCTACCACCCTGTAGCTCGAAGCCCTGCCTGCTTGGCTTCACGCGGAACGAACCCTTGATCGCACTTGCAAACACAGCCCCAAGTTGTTCAGGCTCCTTCAAAGTTGTTGGCTTATCGTACGTGCCGCTGCTGAGAGCACATGGTCGTACGGGGACGCTTCATGTTGTGCAGCTGCCAACCCCCTAGACCGGCGTTTGGAGGGCCCTTCGCTTTTTATCCTCTCCTTTCGGCTTCGACACCCGTTTTTCTTCGTGTTACGCTTTCGCTTCGTTCTTTCGGCTTCCGCCTCCCCCCGCCGGTGCCGTCCTCACTGCCGGACATAGCCCTCACCTTTTCACTGTTCTGACAAGTCTTCCCCTCAACGAGCCCTCGCCGTGCCACCCCCACGGCCCTCACCGCCTCGCCGCCCACATCCCCTTGGCCCTCACCCCTCTGCTCCTGGGGCATACACCACCCTTGGGCCCCGGGTCCGCAGAGATGATGCGACTGTCTAGAGTGGGGACCCAGAGCCACAGCGTCGGATGCTTTTTACAACCTATACATACGTTCCAAATTTCATGATGCTCGCCCGAGGGCTGTGCGCCCGAAACCCGCCAGCCGTGGCGCTTTTTCCGTGTGCGCCTGCGGATGCCTGCAGCCTGCGGGCCAGCCTCGGGGGACCTAGTGGAAAAACGCAGGTCGGATGAAGCAGGGTCATCCCCTTCCAACTCCCTGACTAAATGCAGGCCGATGACGTGGGCGCTTTGGAGATGGCGCCGAAAAGGGGTGCGCAACATGAGGATCGGCCGGTTCGCGGGGCAGGATGGGGCAGGCTGGGCATGCATCATGAGCATCAGGGGCACGGGATTTGGCCCGGTTTACGCCCGATGACGGCTTGCTCTGGGCTCTTGCCTGCACCGCCCGCAGCCCCGAGAATTTGTTTCACAGGACCCGGAACATGCATCGAGGCGCAAAACAAAACGGCTCAACAGGGCTCAACATACTGGTCCATGGTGCAACAGCCAGCTTGGACAAGCGTACTCGGGGGGTTGTCTGTTGCGAAGCGTGTTGCCTGCCACTTTTCAGTCGTTCCTCTTTTGTTGACGCTGTCAATGGCAGCGGCATCAAAAGACCATTAAATGTTGCGAGTTGGAAAGAAGCTGAGGAGCTGAATTGTGCGTGAGCAAGGTAATGCCACACTTAGAATTTAGAAAGGATGGTAGCTGGATGTAGTGAGCCTAGCTGCAGCAATGTAATTATTTTGCCCGTGCAAGCACAGGTGGTTTCCCTGAGCTGCAGCGCAGCAACCGGCTCGAGTCAATGGTACAACACAAACGAAAAGCGTAAAACTTTGCAAGGTGGAACGCTTACGGTTATCGTTATAGTGAGCAAGTGGGGAAAGTCGAGTGCCCCACTCGCGAACAGTTATCTGTATCTCAAAATCAAGAGGGGCAAGTGGGAGAAAAAACGGTTGCGGGTCTGAGTCTAGGGAGCGACTGCAATTGTAACAACGGCTTCATGGCAGCCTATGGCGAACACACAATTAGCCATCATTCCTTATCCCTTATCTGGACTTGGCCAGAATGAACGATGACAGTCCGCGGCCACGTCAGGTGCAGACCGATTATGAACATAACGTCGGACGTCTAAGGAGCAACTGAAACAATCGAAAAGCAAAGTGAGTAGAAACCACAGGCCCTGCATCTGCCCACCTTGGAACAGCAAAAAGCCAGGGAGTAGCTATAAACCTTCATAAAGTTGTACTCGTGCATGTTCCTATGTAGTCTTGCATGTTCACCAATGTGCTTAGTGCAGGCAGCCCATCTGCCTGCGTCCGATTTTTTTCGGATTTTCGCTGCTATGCAAGGCTCGAAGGTTGAGGAATACTGCTGAGCACGCGTAGTGGTCCGCCGCCACTCACAATGGCCCATCTTGGTTCGCTTGCAACAGGGCAGAATATCGTAGTACTTTCACGAACACCCTGATGGGGTGCGCGCATAACCTCAGTTGCTTTTAAGGGATCTCTTGTTTGACAGAACCCTCACTCAACCCCTTTGACAGCAAGCACGAGTGCTTGGGCAAGCCTTCTGTTGTGTCCCGTCCCTGCTTGTTCGTGCCTCACTGCAGGAAAGTTTTAATAGGGTCGCACCTGGAAGAATGTTGGAGTTTGTCCCAAGGACCTCATGCTCTACTTAAGTTCGTTTGTCAAGGCTCCGAACCTTGCACAAATCTCAAAACCCACCAAAAGGGCAACACCGCAACTGATGGCTGTTTACATCAGTCTCACAGCAAGGATGACATATATACACATTTTATATATATATATATATACACATATATATATATATATACAGATATATATATATATATACATACAGATATATATATATATATAAATGGGCGCACCCCTATTTGGGGTCCCCTACGTTTTTCGTTATGCCATCTGACTCGGTTATAACCACCCGACTAGGTTATAACATATATA
This sequence comes from Symbiodinium sp. clade A Y106, assembly GCA_003297005.1. Taxonomy (NCBI): domain Eukaryota; class Dinophyceae; order Suessiales; family Symbiodiniaceae; genus Symbiodinium; species Symbiodinium sp. clade A. The sequence continues at coordinate 18,875 of BGNK01004748.1, read as the reverse complement.
CATACATGTGTGTGTGCAATTGCTCATAAAGGNACCACCCGACTAGGTTATAACATATATACATACATGTGTGTGTGCAATTGCTCATAAAGGGCCATGAGGGTGTATGAACATATAAAATACATACACTTGAATACACACGCACATGTATACATTCCACAGCTAATCACAGCTAGACTTACAGGAGCACATGTACTGTTTATGTCCTTGCATGATCATGGTACGAATAACAGTTGCTAATATGGCACACCGTACACAGTGGACACCCGGCCAAGCGAAACTAAAGAACACAAAATATTTCATGCACCGTTCACGCTGTTTCTACAACTTGGACTCCCGAAAATCTCTGGCTCAGTGCCGCCCGCCGTGTTCTAATTTCCTTGTGTGTTGAGCTGGCACATGTCCGTGAGTTTCCACTTTCTTCTCAGTTTGTAGCATTGCAGTATTACCTACTTGAAGGATCATGAGACTTAGTAAGTAGCTTATATTTGGGGTTATAAGTCCCCTAAGTGGGATTATCCTAATTATAACCTACTTATAACCTTACTTACTAAGTCCCATGAGCCTTCAAGTACCTATGAGGGGCTTCACAGCAGTACGTACACAACAATACTGACAATCGCGGGAATGTACTGCTGCAAACTGGGAACATGTACATACATAGTATGGTTTATGTTACGCTGTAACACATGTTGTGTCAGGGGTGCACAGTGTGTGTATGTACACGAATCAGTGAGTAGTGTGTTTTACTTTAGTTTCTATTGTAAGGCAATATTTCTTATTTGGAACCTAGGACCTTCAAGTTTCACAGCAATACATATAGCTACAATATGACAATGGCAGTTCTGTTTGCTTCATGTGATTTAGGATGACCCTTGAACAGTTGTTTTCCCAATTGCCGGCACTTTCACATTAACATGGTCTTCAACTCGCATACACCTTGTATTATGGATTTCCCAGTCAAAGATGTGACTTTGTCGAGATCCACAATTTTTCAAAATGTGGATTCATCACCAAGTTCNGTGTATATCATCATATCCAGGAAGCAAAGGCTCGGAAGCCTTGCATTATGACATACATACAAAACGTCAATGTCACATAAGCTGATCCTGAAGTAAAGAAAGCAATTTCCCAATAAACTACTGTAGTATTGGCAGTAATGTTGGCAGTAGCATTGTCGGATATTGCCAGAATTTAGCTTCTATTGAAAGGTGAAATAAACTATGATGGATGTCAAGATGAGGCTCGCAGGAATCCTCCTGGTCCACGATGCTGTATGCCTTCCATCCTTACGACTGTCCTTGATGTGTACATCCCGACGGTCTGTGTACAGCCCGAACCCTTGGAACCATAAGAAGATACAAGACNAGGATAGCAAGATGATATAAGATAAATCCCTGCGAAACCGCGAAACGTGGCGTGTCTCAAACGCAGGCCCCATGGTAGCCCTTTCTGTTGGTTTAATGGTTTGATGGTTTAACGGTTTAGGCCTAGGTGTAAAGAAACCAAGGGGACCCCATATAGGGGGGTACCCATATATATATATGTACATTTTTTATCTATATTTATATAATGATAACAACGATGGCCTCTTCGACAGCAAGGGGGGAGAAAGAAGAACAGCACTAACAATGCAAGAACAGCTCAGCTTCCCGGATCGAACGGTGATTACCATCGGAGTTTGTGTGCTCATGTTTGATAGAATTTGGTAGCATTGGCCATTGGCCTGAGGGTGGCAACGTTCGTATGAACCCGTGCACAGAATCGCTGAGTCCTTCGGACCCCTTGCCTTCGCAGTCCCACTGTGTCAGCCCCAAGTCGGCCAGATGGCGCAGGCCGCTGCGAGCGCACTGTGAGCACGTTCGTCTGGGGTCCGGGGGGGTGCATCGGTGCATCTTCTGCTAATCTGCAGTTTTTCGTTCCCTCGAACAAAGTCACACACTGTCAGCTCTAAGTAGGAGCAAGCTCCAACTGCATGCAGCCAGTTGGGCCTTCTTGGGTTTTGAGGGACGCGCTTTGATCCTGCAGGAGGATTGACGCCATGTTGTTACTTTTCGCTCTGTCGCCCGGGTCTAGCCTCGGCATGGATTTCAGCGGCGCCGACTGCTGGTCAGCGCAAGCCTGGCACCATGTCGACCCTTGTCCAGCTTGAGGGTTGGCCCAAGAGAGCGCCTGAAGAAACGATGTAGCGCTGCTGGCGTCCATGCTTTGCATGAACAAGCCACCTTAGAGCAATTGCAGCCTTTGCAGTTGCCTCGCTTGCTGTTTTAAGGGTCTGACCGTACGTTGCATTGCCTCGGTTGAACGGAGGCAACGTGATCCGTACAGATTAAGACTGCAGATACTGCCCCACAAAATCGTCGTCTACTGTGCTGCAACAGAGAACATAAGGTTGGTGGCCCAGTTGTACATTCACATCAGATTGCTGAAAACTGGGAGGTCGCACACTCCGTGGGGTTCGTCCACATGCACAGAACAACACGTTCAATCAGGAAGTATTGCCCAGCACAGAAACTGCGCAGTGCAGAATTCCAGATGCCCAACATCGACGAGAGTTCAATCGCGTGCTCGCTTCTCGGACAAGACCAGGGAGCCAGCCCTCACAGCAAGTACGAAATCCGACGTGCAGGCTTACGGGGTCCTCACGATGCAGAAGCACCACAGCAAGAACATTCCATTGTTGGATCGGAAGGATTTGAAATGAAGAAATACAAGAACATGAGCACCTGCACACGAACGCGAGCAGAACATCGGCAATGCCGCAGTTACTTCTGTGGCTGGCCGGTCAGTGTCTAAAGTGGTGAAGGGAATCGACTAAGTGGTTGCGGAAGATGTTGTCTGCGTCGATTTGCAACTGGCCAGAGCCGGCTTTCACAAATCACCACCCAAGCTCTCACAGGCCAAATCCTGTCTATGCAGTGACATCTTCTTGGGAGTGAGCATGTAAAGACCTCCGTGTGACAATATGTTTTGCTGAGAAGAGGTCCTTCAATCACTAAAATCTGCAGGCTGCGGCCGAGTGCTGCTAGGGTTGGATGCGTTTAACTTGATACGGCCATCGTTCGGCGCTACGAGCAAATCCCGTACCTTACATTCCTTTTCGAGTCACTGTTGCAGTTACACTGCATGCTTCATCAGCGAGATGATGTCAAGCAAAGGCTCAACATCGAGATACATTCGGCTGGCGAGATTGTGAATGCGTACCTCACCGCCTTTGACGAGTACCCGTACCTGATGGACGAATTGCGTTCGCGTGTAAGCTGTGTTGATGTGTCGCTACACAAGCGAGTGTCTCCCTTGCGCTGGTTCGGCCTTGACATCATCATCTGCGATTACAAATGTTTTAATGAGCTGATTGGTTTATTTGATGATTTTGACCATCGAGATCTTGCAATATCTGGGACTCTGGATGTTCAGCCGCCGAGGTGCGATGCCAATTTTATCGAACAGACTTCAACATTCTTGGACACCTGCCGCCAAACAGTTTGTCATCGAGTCAGCACCATGCGACCGAGGCCCCCCTATTCGTAGAACTAGCACTGAGGCCGGTTGCACGCACCAGGATTCCGGTGCGATCACCCGGTTTCTTGCCGATAACGGTAAGCGCAGCTCAGTTTAAGGCTGACTAACGTCCGCAAGTGCAAGCCACGCAGAAGCCGAACGAAGTCGAGGAGCATGTCATCAACACACAGCTCTCACCAGCGTCCCAATTACAAATTGTTCGTTGGTCTTCCTCATTTCAAACGCCGTTTGTGGAGGAAAGGCGGAAGCCTTTGCTTGAAAACGACCCGACAAGTGTTCTGATGCCCGTGGTGCATGAGCATGTGAACTATATCTGCCGAATTGGGAAAAGAAGGTGGCATAGAAAAATACAAACTTGCACGGCAGAAAGACTAGCCAAGCTAGTCAGGTGAAAGCGCCTTCCCAATTTCCGGGTATGAGACATTTACAAAAGCGTGGCCTCTCCTAGCTAATGAAAACATATGCCTAAATTGTGCAAGGGCCCCTCGTCTCCCTCACCAGTCAGCATAGCATCTGCAATCCAAGGGCCGCCTGTCGAATCATCTCGTGTCAGGCAAAGCACATCCGCGCCACCCTGCTTTCTTACGCTGTCTCAGCCCATGACACACTCGAGATTGAGCAAGTAATGTGCCTTCTCTTTGCTTCTCGTCGCAAGAAGGCTTTCTTCAAGCTTCAGCTGCCTGCCGACTGGTTTGTCCAATGTTGCAACCTCTTGCAGCGCTTATGGACAGGGAGCAAATAGCAACAGAGAGTTTCTCAACTTTGGAAACAGCAGCTGAAGCCTGGACACTACCCCAGTAAAGCTGCGAGGCTGCACCAGAAAGACGTGTCCAGCGACACAACTTTGAGACTGCGAAACTTTTCTTGCAATGGCCTGCAAGGGCAGCATGAACAAATGGCCACTGCGCCTCTTCACTGTCAATGGTCGTCTAGTGGCCTCAAAACGTTCAGAGCCGTGTCACGCTGAGCGGTATTCCTCAGTGCAAGATTTGAAGCCCGTCAGCTGTAACTACAAGCTAGAGGCTGGGACTTGTGGCCCACGACGACGCAGGAACGACGTGAAGTGCAGAAGGTCGACCACCTCATTTTTCTACTGCCACACAACAGCAGCCCCCTGGTAGCTGCACACATGGATGACATGGGATTTCGGCCACTTTGAATTGATGACTGGCCGCCCAAAACCCAACATAAGTTCCTCCCCGCACCGCAGGGAGGCTTTATGCATGGTTCAGCCCTCTGAAAGCAGGATGAAGTTGGAGTTCGCTGGGCAACACTTAGCAGCACTGGCACCGCTGCTGCTTCTGCTGCTGCTTCTGCCGCTACTGCTGCTGCTGCTGCTGCTGCTGTTGCTGTTGCTGTTGGTGTTGGTGCTGCTGACGCAGCTGCTGCCGTTCGGCACCTAACTGAAGCAACAACGGCAGATCGGGCAAGCTCTGCAGCTCTGGGCTGCGCTTTGACAATCTGGTGGCTGAGCGACGCGGCTTCTTTAAAGCGTCAATCCGATGTATTTCCTCGGCGGGCAGAGGGCTACACCTTTCCCGAAACCCAACGTGATGCCGGCCGTGCCCACTGCCCTACCAACCCTATGCCCTAGTGTCAACTCCTCATAAGCTTGTCATCACACCAAACTGCGCACCATTCCTCGTACGGTTAGGCCTAGGCATACAGTGCGTATAATCATCTGGCACATCTACTGTTTTTCAGCATGTTCGTGACATCTTGCTTCATCGCGTCGGACATGTCACTGTAGTCCGATACGCTCACATGACACGACATGCCTGGCTAAATGAGACAAGACTCCAAAACGAGAGCAGGCTTTATTCTCTTCTCCAGATCCTGCAAGCGACTTGACGGGTTCGAACTCAGCCATTAGGTGTCTTGTGAAATAGAGTCCTCGACTTTTGAAATTCCAGTAAGAGGGAGAGGGCGCGGCTTGTTGCCATTGGCAACAACGAAGGACAAAGGTGGCTTCAGGCTGAGGCTGAACCTCGCCATCTCCGACTGCGACTGGCAGAATTCAAGCAATTAGAGTCTGCGACCGCTGGGCCACACTTCGACCACTAGAAGTCTGGTCCCAACCTCACAACCCGCCACCGCCCTCTGAGCACCATGAGCTTTAAGTAACGCACTGAGTTTCTGACACCGAAGAACGCCAACACTCAACCTGAGCAGTGAAGCGACCGACGAAGACGTACGAAGGAGAAGACGCACAATGCCAACACAAGAAAGATGATCTCCCCTATTGCCTGCAGATCGCGCACAGGAACACACAGACAACCAGACAAGCAAACGAAACAACATCTTCACGTTAGCGGTTGTCTGTGCTACAGTGGGCATAGCCCGGCCATGTCGTGACTGTGTCACCACGGGGTATGCACTGTCCGGCAAACTAGTTAGACAAGATCTCCTACAAGTGCGGGAATAGGACTCACACACTCTCATACGAGTAACCCTTGTAGCGGCGGCGAGAGTTCCTCAATCGCCTGGTGACAAGTCCACCTTCCTGCATTTGCGGAAGTGCGTGATTGCACTCTGAAGTCGCAAGTCTGCGATAGTGTACAAGTGGGCCTTGACAGGCCTGTCGTTGTCACAGGTTTTCTGTAGACAGAAGGAGGTCTTTTGCTGTCACAAACTCACAGGTGTTGATGGGCGGCCACATGCCGATGCTGAGGGTGAAATAGATAAATAGCTCAGTCACGGAATTATCGGCCTGGGGAAAGTTGCTGCGCCCAAGCAAGTAGAGCACAAAGAAAGGCGGTCCATAAGGACACAGCGCTCAAGCGTCGTCAACCAATGTCGGGAAGTTCAGGTTTGATTGCATTCCAGCTGAGGCACCCCAAGCTCCGCCAAAGACTTCTGCCAGATTCCTGACCGGACTGTCGCCCGACCACCCAAACCAAATCACACAGAAAATGCGTTGACCTCCAGAATTTGTGGCAAGCGGTGATTGACAGTCTCGTCGTTTATGCCTAAACGAACAGACGCACAGGATACAAGCAAGCTTCAGCTCCACACGAAGGGGTAGAGAGTGAAAAGCACGGGTTATTGCCGCCATGCCACAGTAGATAAGCCAGGGGTCTCCACCGAAGAGCACTTTCTGCAGAACAGGCAAACACTGCAGGCAAAATGCTGCAAACAGAACAGCAGCACTGAATTGGGGTCTTTCTCTGCAGCAGCCCCGAGCCTTTAATTTTGCTGTGTCTTGCACGTCAAGCGTGACAACCCCATTGCCTCGGACTCGCAAACGCAGACGCCAATTCCATGCCAAGGCATGCTGTTTCGAAACCGGATCGTGCAAGCAACCAATCTGTAAGCAAAACGACGTGCAGGCGATTGTAAAGCGGCCTCTTTACCGTACCACGGCGGTAACTTTTCCGTGCCCTGCAGTGGTTCCTGGAAGGGCCTTATGTCTTAAATGCAGCACCACAAGATGCTTGGAGTTGGTGCTTAGCCTTGCCAGTCTTGCCTTGTGTCTGTCACTGATCCGCACATTCCAAGTGTAGTCCGGAGCCACATCACTTGAGCTGGAGCTGCTTCCCAGCGCTGAGCCAACTCTGTCACATAGCTGAACGGGAAGCTGGGTTGATACAAGTGATCTGTAGTTACTCGCAGCACTGCAGCACGGGTTCAAACAAGGCCTGTACCAATAATGAAGTCGGAGATTGAGAACAGGAACGAAAAAAAACCTCCGCCGTACGCTGACATGTGCATGCCTGAAACATCAAATTCACAGAGCAAGCGTGCAATCCAGGCAGGCCTATGCCACACATGAACAAGATGAAGAACCAGCCAGCAGCCTGCTGCTTCCAAGAGGCCTGGCACGGAGAGACTTCATAATCTTCATATCATGCAGCATCATGCCACAACGGTCAGAAGAGCACGCAGCCTTCTCCTGGGGCTGCTTGGCTCGGTTCTTCATTGCCTTCCGGACTTCCCTGAAGGCACCAGCTATCGTTGCATTGCCTAGAGATCTGACTTTCAGTCTCAGGTGTCAGCCGCTCTTGTTGGCGTTCCTTGTGACCTGGTCCTTTCCTCACAAAGCAGACACTGGCGAGGCCTGGAAGTGGTGACGAAGGTGTGGGGCCACGGCCATTTGGCAGACTCTTCAATCAGCTGCTGCTGTCCCTTCTGAAAAAGAAAGCACGCCCTGATGCAGCGGTTTTGAAGACTGCCTTCTGAATGCGCTCGTCATCCGGGTCCACATATCCAGCTTTCTGCAAGGCAGAAAGCAGGTACTGCATACGTGACATGGTGGGCATCTTTGACTCGCGGATCAAATTCGTCGGTCTGCACTCGAAGCAATGTGCTGTTCAAAAGGGTAATCCCAAACCAGCAATGCTCGTCGATGGCAAGAAAACTGAAGAAGTCGCCGTGTATGGCGTAAGAAAGTATGCAATAGAACAAATGAAGTCAGGTCGCTGCTGGCTCTGGGAAGTTCGGCAACATCATTCTCAATAATGCGAATACTAGAGAGACAGCAAAATCCAAGTGCGGTAGACATACGAAAAACTCTGCTTTACTTTTCTGCACGAACAGTAGTAGCAAAAAAGTGCTAAACATCAAAGCGATGGTAGGACGTAGCTTGCACAGAGTAAAATTAAAATCAGAACCGAATAGTACAACACAAGCACAGAAACGAAAAGAAATGAGTAAAAATGCCCGTCAGGTGCACCCTTGGTTCTTGGAATAACCGCAGTTTGGTTTCCGCCTGAGGATTACAAGGTACCTCAAAGTTCGCGCGAGGGGCCCTTCAATACTCTCACAATCGAAATTCTCCACCGAACCCTGATTCATTAGGGTTTTTTGATACCCTTTCAACTAAAAACTCCACTCAGTCACCGTGTCATACCGTGTCACTACGGTATCATGTATACACTGACTAGTATACACAGCGGCACCTCGGACGAAACGGCAAAAACCGTCGACGCAGACCGAAGTCGCAGCAGCAGAGGCTGCCGATGACGCGACATTTCGGGGCGGAAAGAAAGTTTGCGGGGTCACTCTACTTCTGAGTGCAAGGCTTACATAGCTCATTGAATTGATTCTGATATTATATGATTTTGACACGAAACCAGCATAGTTAAAGCCGCCAAGTTCGTTCGGGACATTGGGGGTTGAGACTACTGGTCGCAACATGTTGTGTCAACAAGCTTAGCCTTCATCAAAACTGACAGAGGCTATGAAGCCAAACGAAAATCTGCTGGTTGATCCCTGATGCGACAACCAACCTGTTTCGACCTCTAACTATTAACGTGCTCCTCCAAAGTGCACATCTCGTAGCTGAAGGGGGAAGAGCCCCGATGATGCATGGAGGTGCTACTGCATCAACACACAAGCGAAGTAGATGAAGAGTCAAGATACATTATCAACACGCTCGAAATGAAGGTTTCCGAAAACACTGCACTGGCTTCTGTGATTTCTCACTGGCTCTCGCGTACATTTAATTACCGTTCTGTGTCCTTTTGTTTGTGCCAGTTCTTTGCTGAAGCCCAGCCAAGCCAAGCCAAAACTAAGTCAAGTATGGCCCCGGAATGGTGCGCTTGTAGGTCCTGATAAAAGCCTGATACCGTATGAGCTATTAACCTAGCTGCGTTTACGCATGATTCCCCCTTAGCTTGGCGCCTTCCATTCCAAGACCCGACACGAAAGTTCAGGACACGCCTGGTGTGGAATTCCGTCTGAGCTTGTCTCATTCGACCCTGCCACGACATATTTGCCTAGACGTGCCTCGTGTGGAACCCCCACAGCTTGCCACGCGCCTGCACACGCCTCGTCTAGAGTTTCTCATTGGCTTTATCAACGGGTGACAATACAGATCACCCCCTGTGTGGACACTTTTCCTGCGAATTTCACTACGTGACTTACTACACATCAACAAAATCCTAGCCCCGAGTGTGGACACATGTGACACTGCATCTGGGTATCGGTTATGGAAGCCTCAATACATTTTATAACCTAACAAGAGTCGCGGATGCTGTGCTCACCGTGCTCTCCTATTCAATGCCTGTTGGCAAAGAGCCTCGATGATGTGATATGTTTTTCTTACTTTGCTATAACCTCTGCTCCTTTGCTGGATCAATCATCCCCAGTTCTGCGTGCTGACGTTGTTTTGTCAAGTCTGCGCTAGGCCGAACACTCCTGACATCTAATCTACACTATTCTCGGAGGCCGTGGTCGGTCGAAACCAGCCCGAACGTTGATCTTGAAAGACACCCGAAAGCCACGTGCCGAGCACTGGCTGTTCAAAAACCTGTATATGAGTCAAAAAAGTATCTATGCATAGTATATGTTAGTTATATAACAAGTGAATGTGTGCGTGCATGGAAAAAGGTGTACATCATCCGCCCATATCGAACGATGCCGCTCGGACACCCATCAGCTCAGTCATCGCACCTCTTTTGCTGCGACAATCTGCGACTTAACGATGGACGTCGTCGAGCATCGTAGTTAAAGTCCATGCAGGATCCGACTAGAATATCTCGACTCGTCGGCTTGCAAACCCTAGCCGAAATGGTTGCCAGCAAGACGGGAATGCTGTCATGAGCAAACAGAAGCACAAAAGCAAACCTTAAATTTCAAACACAAGCCGCTAACAAATCTCACTCTCGGCCAGTGTCCTGAAGGCCTACAGCCAAGTCGAAACCCCAAACGCCCGCAATTGCAATATCCCGTAATATCCCTCATCCTGCTCTCGATCCATGCAAGAAAATCAACTTGAAATGAAGGCAGCACTTGACAGATCGAAACATGAAGTCCGTCCTTGCCCATGCTGCACAGCGCTGACCAGAAAGCTGCTTGAAACGAGGCTCTGTGTCTTGTGTCTGTGCGTATGCAGGCTTGTCAGCTTGTCTGTTCTGAGGGATTCTGAGTCCTTCTAGGTCAGCGAGCATCGTCCTGAAAGTGATTGAAACTGAAATGACGTTGACAGTCTGGCAGGCTTGGACCAAGGCTGTTTCATTCTATCAGACAGTGAACGCGATTCTTCGCAGTGCTCTGGAGCTTCCTGCAATTTTTCACCGCAAGCTTCTGCCGTTTGCCCAATGTCGCTGTTGCGGTGCCGAACTCGGGCGTTGACGTCACAGCGCACTGGGACTGGGATTCTTTCGCTGCCCAAGTTCGATCCAGCGGTCTGTACACAGGCGCAGCGGCTCAGATGCAGCGGCAGGTCAGGCTCGGAGGCACGAACGCACACCTCTCTGTAGTCCCCTCAAAAGCGAGCTAGAAGCTATCCACTTCCTCCATCACGAGCACGAGATATTCCGGAACTAAAAGAACTCTGCAGACATGGCAGAACCTAGCAGCAAATGGAGCGAAGACTCAACCTAGTCCGAGCCTAGTGTCTGGCCTTCAGAATCAGCAAAATAATCAAGACCTTTGCAATCTGGCAGTGACACTCACTGCAATTATGCTTGGCATGATAAGCTGCTGGTCTTCACAAGGCCAGGACAAGATTGACAATGACCAGGAAGTAGATGCAGTTCATGGCCTGGAGAAAGGTGGGCATTTTAGCAACGTTCTGATGAAGCCGAGAACATGCTATCAAACATGACAGTGTGCTCGATTGCTTTTTTGGCTTTCTTCTGCCTGCCAAAAAAAGAACATGTAAGCAAGGTATCCCGTGCAAATCTCGGAACTACCTTTCGAAGCTGCTTGTTTGCTTCTGCACTTTGGTGGACAACCTGGCAGGAAAGCTACGGAGCATCAAGGCGCCAAACCGCTGGATTCCTCGACGAGCCTGCTCAATGTTGTAGTCAATGCGGTCAAGGATGGATCCCTGATCTATGACCAGCACCGCAAGCTCCTGGCAGGAGAACGTGGCCCAGACCGCACAACCCCGTCAGAAAACTGCTCCTTGAAAATTGTATGTAGGTCTGTGATGGAGGCCGCGATTTTGTTGATTTCTTCATTCCTCACGGTGGCACCTGCAAGCTCTTGTGAGCGAGGGACAAGTCTTAATGGTCATCTCGGGGCCAGGCTTTGCTCCATCTCTTGCAAATCCTAGAAAGCCACACGGAGACGAGAAGATCAGATCCTAAACCCTAAGGTTTTAAGGCCCCCGTAACTAAACCCTTGGATGTGAATTGATTTCCTGGAGCTGGCCATCGGTGAAACCTATGTCGGCGTCGGGCCTAGGAGGCACAAGGGCACAAAACAGAGGCCGAGGTCGGTGACCATCAGAGAATGCTCGCTCAGCTTAGCACATGCTTCCTTTCGCAACATCGTCTATCAGCCCTCCCTTCTGGCGGTTTCTGATGTCATTCAGGTAGTCCTGCAGAAAATGTCCACAGAGTTGCTCTGAAGTCTGACCATGTTTCATGTGGACTTCCTTCTGGGACTGCCGAAAATGCTGCGAGAGCTGTTGAAGCCTTGGAAGCACAAGAAACGCGATTGAAATTATGCACTTCCCGGCCCCACCAGTATCATGGAGGCGCAAGGCAAGCACTGAGTAGCGAGATTCCGCTGCATGTTCTGCCTCAACCTCGGGTGAATCTGGGAGTACAATGTGCATGTGTAAACAGACGTCCACCAAATAACCAAGTTTTTCATCCCTATTTGAGCAGCAGGCTCTCTGTCCTTCTCGGAGGCAAGAGCAGTTCCACGGGTCTTCACCTGCGTCTGCCCTGATGACAAAGACATACAAAAACCCAACCAGAGCCTGGTGGATTGAATTCTCGCATCTCTTTACCTCAGAACATGATTGCCGAGGCCATGCCAACTCGTGCTGTGCAGTTACACAGCCTGCACAGATGTGCCAGAATTAATCTCTGACAGCGGCAAGATTTGACACTTCGTTGGATATTCGTTCGACCTGTGAGACAAGCAATGAGCTCTCCATCACCAACTGCGGCCCGTAGATGCAACTCGGCCTCTCTGTCGGGAGTTTTGTCGTCTGAGAATACTCGAATGAGGCGCCTCGGCCAACATGCATACATGCCCAGCTGAAATTCTGCCAGGCTGAGCCGTGTGGCTTTGACTGCGCTTTCTCAAGCTGCACCATCTTGTCTTTAATTGTCTTGATGTCCTCTCTCGCCTTTCTGCAGAATGCCAAAGCTGAAAAGGAGACGGTGCCAGACGGTGCTCGCCTGTTCGGCTGCCTCGACCCATTGAGGTGGCAGCGGGGCCATCTCCAGCGAGACCTCAGACCCAAGCAGTTCGTGGTCTCGAGCCATGTGTCACTTCCAAGCCTCTTTTCGACCCCCTTCCACGTCGAGCAGACGATCCACCTGGCAAAGGCCGTCGACACGCTGCACCAAGCCTTGAAGTTGACTAGCCGTCGGGACGTCGCCATGCAGCCCACCACCCTTGGCTGAAAGACTCTTTAGATTCTAGATTGCAGGTGTGCAAGCGTGCTGACTCAATCTCTCAAAACGAGCTCTCTGGGCGCAGCACAAGCTTCCTTGCAGCCCGTCGATCCCGATGTCGGGTGAACAAGGGCCTCACACATCTTGAGGTCAATCAAGCTCGCAGTTCTCAATGGAAACAAAAAATATCAAGCAGGTGAACCGGTCCACGGCTGTAGAACACGAGCATCGAAATCATACTCACAAGCAACTTTCCAAACCAATTAAACGTAGAACGCATCATCGCACACTTGTAACACCAATATCGCTGAACCGGGCGTCGGGCGTCAAGTTGCGAGTGATCGGCGATTTACCATTTATGGCTTTCATTTGTCAAACTTCAAAGCTGAGCAACTGCAAAGTTCTCCACGGAATCAACAAGGTCCACCATAGCTTGCTATGCGCCACATTGCAGTTTGCAAGTGTCAATGCATGAAGTGCACATGGCCGACGGAGCCAAAGCTGCATGTCCTCACCCTTCAGAGACAAGTCTGTGAACCTCTCCAGCATTATGATACGCTTGGCACATACGACTCAATGCAAACACTCCTGCGTTGAAGTGCAAGCTGCAACATGCAGGGACTGACCGGCATCATCAGGAGCCGACTAAAGCATGAATCAATGAATCTAGTGGCGACAAGGCATGCTCATTGAATCTGACATTATGTTGGCATTGGCAGCTTGCAAGGCTTACTTGCATAAGTTGAAGGGTTTGCAGCACAGTGGAGCTGCGTCGACATGCGTCATATTTGAGGCTTGCCACGGTTCTACGCTCAAAACCACGGAGTACACTGCTCCCGAAGCGTTTGCCTGTCTCTTGCAATGGGGGAAGAGCGACGTCATGCACCCAGCAACTCTATCCTTACAATGCCGTGCGAATGCCCTCGCATCCTGCCCAAGCGCTCACGACTAAAGTCCCTGGTCAAGACACCAGTTGCCCACCCACATTTTAAGCAATCCTCTGGATCAAGTGAACGCCCCGAGACGTCGTGACCACCTGGGCAGACATGCAAAAAGCAACTCCTCGCACTATGCACAGGTGCAAGACAGCAACGAAACAGCTGGAAAGCATTATTCCTCTTTCCGGGCACGAAACATCGCTGAACTCAGCCTTGCGAAGAGTAAACCTGGCCAATCGGCATCGGGGTTCGGTCAATGACATCGTGACGATCATCGTGATTTTTTGGAGGCGGCTCTTGGCACATTCGGTTCAAACTCGTCGGCTCCACGCTGCCTGCTCAAACGCAGGCTCACACTGGCCCCTCGAGACCTCTGTCTGCTCGCAATAATGTACCATGGTTGCCAAACTCCATGCAACACACCATGTTGAGTCTCATGCCCAGCCCAAATCACCACACAGCTGCCCGGCATTGTCTGCTGAAGAGCACTCTGACCGCTGTTGACAAAGCTTCCGGAAAGCAGAACTCCTGCAGAGAAATGTAGAGAGCACGCTCCAGCGAGGCGAACAGCAGATGCAGGAAGACGGAACAGCGCTGGTGCTTGGGTTGTTGCTAATCTGAGTGCTGCTTGCACTCGAGAGACTGTCGAGCTAGCAAGGAGGTTGCTGGCGTAGCATGCCAGGAAAACAGCGCAGGAGGGCAAAGAAAAGCAATCTGTAGGAAGCTTCCCTTTGCAGTGTTGGCTGGAAGGCCAAGAGGATCGAACTGTCAATTGGTGCTATGTGGGTGGCACTGGGTTGGGTCCAGCATCGGGGAATACGAAGGAGGTTTCAAGACTCAGCAGAACCTGACTGCGGAAAACTTGCGGATCTTGAGAACTTCCGGCAAAGATACGGGTTAGCACACCACAATCAAGTCTCGAAAATCGTCCAAGGCTAGCATCAATGGTGTGGCCAGCTGGGCCAGCGATTTCCATGAAAGTTCCGTGGCACAGCACAGCATTGTGACCCGAGATTCCCTACAGGAGTCTTGATTTTGGATTTATTTCTTTTACGGATCTTTTACGATATCATTACGGATGCCCATTACGACTTCAAAGTACTTTCAGACATTCAGAGCGCAAACACTGGGGCGAACCTCTGTGCATCAGGATCAGCTCCATTCATATCCGTGTCCATAGCCAGAAGGCTGCGAAGAACGGCCTCTGTCTAGCAGGGAAAGGTGCGAGCTGCTGTCAGGTGCGCTGCAGTCCAATTTTCGTCCGCAGATCGAAAAATCCGTTCTGTGAAACTTAGGCCCAGGTGTCAGTCAAGTCAGCCGTGGCTCTCCTCATCCAGGTCGACGAAGCCCACAATAATGTATCCTCGAGCTGCAGTGTACCCCTTAACATCACAACCCTGACAATACGGCCCTTTTGAGGTACTGCAGAGTATGATAGGGACGAGTGGAGTGGAAGAGCTCACTTGCGTATTCTTTTGCAGTCCCATGCTGCAGCTGCAGGTACAGTACAGTTTAGGTCCTTTAGGTCAGCTGTTGCTTCACATCGTTGCTCATCGGCACAGGTCTATGACATCTTCGTCGATGCTCATAGCGAGGCGGTGAATTGTGGTTTGCTTACCAGTAGAAAGACAACGCTCTGTACTCCCGATCTCGAAGCAGTGTCACTTGGAACGTGACTCCATGACATACAACCAGAGTTAATGTGGGCGTTGCTGTCAAGCTCATTTCGCCAAGACTCGCTCGCCTCTGGTGACAGGCTGGCCTGCCCCGAAACAAAACATGCTCCGAGTTGACAAACCTAGTAGAGTCCTGCGGCTCCGTGCACACATTTCAGCAGTACTGTGCTACCTAGCAGTAGCATCTTCCTTCACGCATCAGCCACTGGGGAGTTACAGAACCTCTCTGAACTCGGAAACAAACTCTGAAACACTGGAAGATTGATGCGAGAGATGCCTCCGTGACGAAGCTTTCCACTGTGTACAAAACAATCTCCCTGCATGATTTGGTAGGCACACTCATCCGCTTCCACGTAAGTGCCACCACCTTCAAAATCTTGCGCACTGTTCAGCAATATGTTGAAGGACATAATCGAACCGTCACGATGTAAAGCTAAGCCCGCTTGACCTTGCACGGAGTACTGCACGAAGAAGAGGTCTCTGAAGTACAGGCATGATCCGGATCCATCACCCCAGCCATGGCGCCTGGCAAGCTCCGGCAGCACCCTTTCTGCTAAAGACTCTCTGACCCAGGCGTCGATCTCCGGGATGAGACTGCAAGGCATGTCCGTAGTGGCGTAGGCTGCATGCCTTTCGGTTGTCCATCCGGACGATGTCTTCACGGCAGCTTTAACAGCACCTAGAACATAGTCACACTCCAGCGGCGACCAAACTGCCTTGAGCGTGTAAACTTGTCGCAAATTGGCAGGAACTTCCAATTGCTGGGCAGCCCGAATTTTCCCGGCTTCCACAGCCTTTGCAGCCCGATTATCAAGATCCTCCTTGTCTAACAGACAAGGGCTTACGCCCAAGATCTCACAAACGCTGTTGCGATGATGCAGCCTCGCGATCTCCACGGCTGCAAAACCATCTACGTCTGTTGCAGAAACATCTGCTCTCCTTGACATGAGAAGTTTCACTACCTCCTCCTCTCCAAAACGAGCCGCCAGATGCAAGGGTGTCTGACCACCAGCTTGAACGACTACATTTTGTAAAAAAAGATCCTTCGTTTGACCGTTCATTGGCGCCCCGGCGTCCAGGAGAGCGGCTGCCAAGCGGAGCATCCCGTACTGTGCAGCGTAGTGCAGAGCAGTGTATCCACTCTCTCGTTCCCGCCAAGCGGAGCTGAGCGGAGCGCTCTCTGCGAGAACTTCGCTCAAAGCGTCCAAGGCCTGGTCCTCGTCGCAACACGCAGCGCACCGCGTCACAGACTGCATCCCAGGTTACAGTGTTACAGCACACCTCATGGTCTATCACAACTACGAGTCTACGAGGTGATAGCTGACCTTCTGAAACCAAAAGCTGCAGGAATGATGAAATATGATGAATACGGGGACGGCCTGGCATCAACTATCGTCACACCTGTTACAATCCAGATCTTTGCTTCCCGAACACAAGAACAGCTTTCGCAGGGGCTTCGGCCACAAGCTCTGCCTCTGCTTCTGCGGGGGTCCGATTCTGCTGTGTCTTTGCCCGAGCACGTCGGGCCTGCACGAATCCCAAATGAATGGGCTAGCTGCTCCGCTGCCTAGCTGCTCCAATTCTCTGAACTGAGTTCCGAGCCATGGGGTCTTCTGGAGGCATCTTGCCAGGCTCTGCACATCGCAGCAGGAGGTGCCGCAGGCGAAGCGAACGTGGACCTGAGAACTACAGCAACAAGGCTGCGATGAAAATCGGCTGTTGGAGTTCTCGCAACTCAGCTTGCTGAGAGCTGCTCCGACGGCGCCCTTATGCCTCAAGTCTTCCAAACTGTAGACTCAGTCGCACTGCCGTCAGGGATAGTCTCGATAGTCATTGCGTTCATATACTATTGTTTCACGTTCAAGTCGTGTTGTTTCACGTTCAAGTCGTGTAACTACGACACTTGTGCAAGCTGCTTCCACTCCTGTGGAAAAGCTTCAAACCGGCCTCTTGGCAGGACGTCCAGAGGGATCCTCCGCAACCTAACGCTTGCAGAAAGGGGAAGTCTTCTAAGGTGTGCTGCCTGACGAGCCTCGTCCTCGTCCTCCCGCTCACGTATGCATATGCAGATGCTGGAAGCCTAAGAACAACAGTTATTGCTGATGTTCCGAAGTGTCGGGCTCCTGATGCATTGGCAGGCAACAGTTCATGGACTGCCCCACACCCCTTGCGTGAAGGCGTGTCTCCAAAGGCATCCACATGTAAAGTCCGGCACGATGCCGGTGTGCGGGTGGCAGCTGCAAGAAACCTTCACAATCTCTCGAATTTTTTTGTCCTTCTCCTCCTCATCATCATCATCATCATCAGCATCGTCGTCCTATGCTCGTGCCGTCCTCAGCCACTTCTCGTCCTCCCCACCACTGCTGCAGGCAGCAGCAGCAGCAGCAGCAGCAGCGGCAGCAATAAGAAAGACAGCTATGACCGTTTTCGTCGGCCGAATGCACACATATCGATCAGCGCAGAAAGTGCTGAGCTTCTCAAACACAGTATTCACAATGTGCATGCTTTAGTGCTCGATGCTTGCCAGGTGCTTCTTTTCAACGCTAAGCCGCTAAGCCCTGTCCTTCCAAATGCTCGAACACAGCTGTCACTTCCCTCCGCTTGTGTATTCCTATCTTCCATGGAAAGGCTGAGCATTGCATCTCAGGTCACGCCATGTCACTTGCTTCAGGCGGTCTGGGACTGCGACTGACGACTCCGATCGAGGCAGCAACATGGCCTGCAAGAACAGCTGAAGATTGCGCTCCTTTAAGCAGAATCAAGACGGCTCAAGACGTCCTTCGTAGCCCATTGGACAGCAACCGCTTTGGGCTGCCAACGGCATAGGGCTGCTGGCTCCTGATTCGTTTGAGGGCCACCCACACTGGCACACTATCGTTATGACTTTGGATTCCTTGCGAGACGCAGGATTCCTCAAATATTTATTGTTACAAAATATTTACAATAATTTTACATTTTAACGAATCTGCGGTTTATACTTTTTTACAACTATTTTTCCATCACTGCTTTTTTTTACAAATCGGGATGGATTTACACTTATTTTACAATTAATTTACAATTCATTTACGGTGCTTTTGTTAATCAGCCGGAATTGCGGTAGAATGTTTATCCGAAAAAACGTCGTTGCATGGGTGAAAGTGGACTGTTGAAATTCTACATTGGGCCTCTCACATTACGGCATGAGCACGATGCGATGTAAGTGTAAAGGTTACGACCTCACTCAGAAACCTCAGCGTTGATATGATGATTAGTGGAGTAGCCTGAGGAAAGGGCTTGGATAGGTGAGAACAAACAACGTATGGGAGGGTCCTGTACTGGGGGGGTCTCGCAGGAGGTTCAATTGCAGCTGGCGCTGGCAAACAAGCGCTAACCCTTCTACCCGGGAACTAAACTTAGTCTGAGCTCACAGCCTCGACCTCCCCCATCGGGTGACTCTG